>NPFG01000319.1:0-46143 GCA_002288965.1 Xylaria sp. MSU_SB201401
GCTTTTTTTATAATTATTATAAAAATTCTAACTTTTTTCTACCTTTTTTAAATATACTTCTAGTTTATATTTATATAAAAGATATATTTAAACTATTTTAAAGTTACTAAATTCTTATTTAGCTATTTATTAAAGATATATTATATAATCTATTAACATATTTAATTAAAAGCTATATATATTTAAAAAGCTTTTAAAAAGTTCTTTATTATAATTATTTTATTAACTTTTTAAACTTTTAGGCTTTTAATATATAAATATACCTTATTTTATTTAGTATATTACTTTTTAAGTTTAATATCTTTATATTAAGCCTTTTAAAGTACTTTTTAATATTTAAATAAAGTATTAGTTTTTAAAATCGAGTTTATTAGAAAAATATATTCTTTAATAGCCTTTATAAGTATTTACAAGTTAATTTTCTTTTTTATAACTAGCTTAAATTAAGCTATAATTATAATTATTAAGTTTATTATTTTAGTAATTTATATAAAAAGAGCTATATAATAATTAGACTTAAAAGGCTTATATATTTATATTTATAATATATATATAGATTATATTTTTTAGGTGTTATATAATCTGTTTCTCTATAGGTTTTACTATTTTAAGTCTCTTTTTTAAAAAAGGCCTCTACTTATACTTTAGTAGGCTTTAAAAGCGCTTAGTTTAATACCTATAAGTTTTTTAAAGCGCTTAAGTTTACTAGATTTTAAAGCCTTTATATATTTGCTTTAAATTCTAGTTATATAAGCTATTATACCTAGTCTTATTATAAAGTAAGCCAGGTTTTAATAAAAATAATATTATCTATTTTATTAGAAGTTATTATAATTAAGTAAAATAGTATTAGATTAATCTTTAAGTATTTTTAAGGTTTAGATAATAAAAGTAAAAAAAAAGTAAAAGCTTTTAACACTAGTTAGGGTAATTTCTAATATTTATATATATTTAGTTAGGCAAACCGGGCTTATAATTTTCGTAGTATAGTAGGCCTATAGCTTATCTGCCTGTATAAGGGATTATATACTAATAGTATTAAAAGCTCTATTTTCTATATTAAGTGTAAGGGAACTTGCGAAGCTAGTTCCCGTATATATAATAATTATTAGACTTAGGTTAGCCTGCTCCGGCAGATCTACCTGAGTGCGATAGAACGTAACTTGGATAATGCATTCAATTGAGGTACAAATTTTGCAACTTCGAGCTCTCCTTGATAGAGTCTTTGCCGAATACCCTCAGCGGTATCCCGACGCAACGCCATACACCGTCTTCCTCCCGTTCAAACCCTTTGTCCACCGATGGGATCGTATCTTAGAGCTTTGAAAACGACGGAATTCGGAAGCTATTAAACAGCTAGAGATCCTCTGTAGAAAGCTGGAGGACTCCATCAAATCACACTTGTCTACTTTGGAAGGAGTAAGAAAAAATCGGACCATATAATTTGAGGCTCTATGGCTGATTCTAGAGCCTGGGTGTTTCATGGTATCCCGCGAGAATGGTAACACCATTATATCGCGTTTGGTAAAAGTAGACCTCGGTGCCGAGAAGGGCAAATATTCAGCCTTCTGGTGGTTAAAGCTGGCCCAACTGAACTAGAACAGCTCTCCCTCCGAGTCCGAAAACGTGGAGAAGCATGTCGACCGATACAATGACTCCGTACTTGTTACCGCGCTTCCTGTTTATCCCCTCGAGTTCGCTCTAAACCATAGAGAAATTAAAAAAGGGGCTCTTGGCTCAAGGTAGAAAGTCTGAAGCTCTGCAGAGTTTTCATGTCAAAAGATGCATAGGGAAGAAATACGTGCAAAAATTTAATCTCACCAAGGGTTGCTATATGGAGGAAGAAAATCCACTAAGCATCGTGTCTCGTCTATGTTGATGGCACATGCTCTAGCACACGAGATACATATTTTATCTTTTAATATTCACTTGTTACGCAAAGTCCTAGCTTGACCAGATGAGCAGCCCTAGCCTGAAGGTCTCGTTTTCCTTCCTATTTTTCTCATATGCCTATATAACCAAACACCTCCTACTGTATCTGGTCGCTATTTTAGTTTGGTTCCTTAGCCATAAATCTTCATACACTCATTTACCTCATACTAAATGAGCCGACTCTTCAGTGAGGCCCCTGTCCTTCCTCAGTGGTGGGGCCCCCCGAAAGTCTCCCTAACGAATAACCGCGTTGCCTCGTCTATTGTTAGCTGCAAGTCAAGAACCCCCGACATGTCATCTATATCGCTCAGGTGATGTATGGCAAGTTCGTTATACTTACAAAAGCTAATTAGGATTATAGCAATATAAAATAATTATTAATAATTTTACGCTTTATCTATACTAAAATTGTTGTATATTACAACTACTCGCGTTTTGATCTAGCATATGACTTGCTTTGCTATGTGATGGGCTAGAGGTATCGCGATCCAGCTTCCCAACAGAGACCGAGCTATGATATAGGGTCTCAGGCAACGAGAACTCATTGGTTAGGCTGTCACGCAGACTCCAACAGAAGATGTCAAAGCACAAGACACAGCAAACTCCGGGACCGGGGGTAGATGACTCAAATCAAAACATGCACTGAGAATTAGCCACAGATCCAACCCTGCCCACACACCTTTCTCTCTATTTCCTCTCTACCGACGTCATCTCCTTCGCAAGTACCCGAGATAGTCGCCTAATTTTGTCAACGGTAACCCGACTGCACCCCTCAATTGACCATGGGCAGCCCTCCACTGTCTCAGGTCCTCCAGGGTCTCCGGGTATTCGCGAGCAAGTCCACGACTAAGGAGCTGAAAGGCGTGAGTCATCACCCACCATATAGCCATCGGTTGTGCTTTCCATTCAATTTGCTGATGCTTCCTTAGACCGAGAAACGCGACTCCCTCATCGTTATCGAGAAGAAATACCAACAGAAATGGGAAGAGGATGGTGTCTTCCACGCAAATGCTCCCCTCCACGAGGAGCTGCCCCTCGGTGCCGTATCGGCCAGCGACCTGCACAAGAAGTATCCCAAATACTTCGGCACCATGGCTTACCCTTACATGAACGGTACTCTCCATGTTGGCCACAGTTTCTCCGTCAGTAAGAGCGAGTTTGCGGCAGGCTACGCACGTATGCAGGGCAAACGCACTCTCTTCCCCATGGGTTTCCACTGCACGGGGATGCCTGTCAAGGCTTGTGCAGACAAGCTGGTTAACGAGATGGCCATGTTTGGACGCGAGTTTGAGAACTACAAAGAAGCAGCCGACGATGAACAGCTTCCAGCAGAAGCCGCGAGCGAAACCAAGGAAGACCTATCCAAGTTTACCACCAAAAAAGGCAAGGCTGCCGCAAAGACGATTAAGCTCAAATTCCAGTTCCAGATCATGCTTACTATGGGTATCCCTCTGAAGGACATCCATCTTTTCGCGGATCCTAAGCATTGGCTTGAGTTCTTTCCGAGCCTGTGTCGGAGAGATCTTGCCGACTTTGGCGCACGGATTGATTGGAGACGTGCCATGGTGACAACGGACGCCAACCCGTACTATAATGCTTTTGTCCGTTGGCAGATGAACCGCCTTAAGGATCTGGGGAAGATCAAGTTCGGCAAGCGGTATACAATCTACTCCATTAAGGATTGTCAGCCATGTATGGATCATGATAGGTCGGAGGGAGAGGCCGTTGTACCGCAGGAGTATACCGCTCTCAAGCTGAAGATCCTCAAGTGGGCCCCTGGGGCGGACGAGATCCTGATGGGCAAGCTCCCTACCAATATAAATGTTTTCTTGATAGCGGCAACCCTCAGACCGGAAACTATGTACGGCCAAACATGCTGTTTCGTTGGGCCCACGATTAATTACGGCATCTTCAAGGCCTCCCAAGAGGAATACTATATTGCCACGGATCGTGCGGCACGGAATATGGCCTATCAGGGCATCTTCACTAGGAACGCCGAAATTGAAAAGGTTACCAACATCCGAGGATCTGACCTCGTGGGATGCCTGGTCAATGCCCCCCTTTCCCTCCACAGCGACGGTGTTAGAGTGCTTCCCATGGAAACCATCGTCCCTTCAAAAGGCACCGGCATTGTTACCTCGGTGCCATCAGATAGTCCCGACGACCTTATCACCGTCTCGAATCTCGCGAAGAAGGCAGACTACTACGGAATTAAAAAGGAGTGGGCAGAGCTTGAAATACATCCTATTATCACCACTCCCACGTATGGCGACATCTGCGCTCCCATGTTAGTCCAGGAACTCAAGATCACTTCCCCCAAGGATGTAAAGCAGCTTGAGAAAGCCAAGGAGATTGCTTACAAAGAAGGCTATTACCAAGGCACTCTGAATGTCGGCAAGTTCCGCGGGGAGGCGGTTGAGGTCGCTAAGCCGAAAATCAGACAGGAGCTCATAGATGCTGGGCTCGCCTTTCCATACTCGGAGCCCGAGCGTAAAGTTATCAGCAGGTCCGGTGACGATTGCATCGTTGCGCTGATGGACCAGTGGTACCTAGACTACGGCGAGGAATCATGGAAGAAGGCTGCTCTTGAATGGATCGGCAATGCCGACGGAAAGGGTATGAATACTTTTCACAGCGAGACAAAAAATGCGTTCAATGGTGCCCTTAATTGGCTTAACCAATGGGCTTGCGCAAGATCATACGGCCTTGGTTCAAAACTCCCTTGGGATCCGCAGTTCCTAGTCGAAAGCCTGTCGGACTCAACCATATATATGAGTTACTACACTATCGCGCACATCCTCCATAAGGACATTTTGGGAAGGAGAAGGGCACGGGTAACATTGCTCCAGAGCAAATGATCGATTCGGTATGGGATTACATCTTCTGCCTTCGAGACCTTGATGACAACCTTGTAATGACATCCGGGATACCTAAACATTCTCTCGAGGCTATGCGGCGGGAATTCGAATACTGGTATCCTCTGGACCTCTCTGTATCCGGCAAGGACTTACTCCCCAACCACATGACTTTCTTCATCTACATTCACCTTGCTATCTTCAAACCGGAGCACTGGCCGAGAGCTACCCGCGTCAACGGTCATTTGCTATTGAATGGCGGGAAAATGTCCAAGTCTACTGGCAACTTTATGACCCTTAACGACATAATCCGCAAGTACGGCGCGGATGCTACGCGTATTGCCCTTGCTGACGCGGGTGATGGTGTTACCGATGCTAACTTCGAAGAAAACGTTGCTGATAACAATGTTCTCCGCCTGTATAATCTTCGCGAATGGTGCGAGAGGATCATCGAAGATCAGGATCAGCTTCGGGACGGCGAGCTAAACGGTTTTCAGGATGCGCTTTTCAACAATGAAATGAACGCACTAGTTGCCGAAGCGCAGAAGGCCTTCGAGGCAACCAACTACAAGGCAGCTCTCAAGGCAGGTTTCTACGACTTCATCAACGCCCGTGACTTTTACCGGAAAGTTTGCAATTCGGCGGATATCAAGATGCACAAGGACCTGACATTGCGCTATGTAGAGCTCCAGGCCCTTCTGCTCTGCGTAATAGCGCCGCACTGGTCTGAATACGTCTGGCTCGAGATATTAAAGAGGCCTGAATCTATCCAATATGCGCGCTATCCAGTCGTCTCTCCGACTGATGCAGTTCTCACCGCCGTGCGAGACTACGTCCGCGCCACAGCAAACAACGTCAACTCGGCGGAGGCTGCTCAGCAGAAGAGGAGGGCCAAGGGCAAGGGGCTCGCCTTGGACCCAAAGAAGCCGAAGAGGCTCACCATTTTCATAGCCAGCAGCTTCCCGGCCTGGCAGGAAAGGTATATAGACCTTTTGCGATCCTCCTGGGACACAGCCTCTCATTTAGTGAGGGATGAGAGCGTGCTGAACGGACAGATCGCGCAGATGGGCGAGATGAAGAAGGCCATGCCGTTCGTACAGGCCCTCAGGCGACGTCTCCAGGCGGGCGAGTCAGAGAACAAGGTGCTAGAGCGCAACCTAGTTTTTGATGAGGTATCTGTCCTCAAGCAGATGTTACCTGGCCTAAAGAAGACAGCTGGTCTGAGCGAGATTGTTCTGGTTCTTATTGGCGAGGATGACAAGTACGGAAAGGTAGTCGGTGGTGATGGCAATGGGAATATTGAGATTGAGATACCCGCGCAAACTCACGGAGCGTTGCCGGGACAGCCCACATTTGCGCTCCAGAACACGCAATAGCTAGTAGAGGAGAAAGAGAGCCACACGCGTTCACAGCGCTGCGCCCCCTTTGGGCCATATTTCCACCGTGATCATTAGCGGAAATCTGATTGAGTTTCAGTGCGATGCCACTACGGTCTCTGTAGTCCAGATAATCTTCTGTGAATCGCCTGCCGTCGAAAATGGCCAGCTTGACAAATTTCGCGGCTTGGTTGGCGCCGTAAGCAGCAAGGGAGAACTGGCCACGATTAATACTGCTGACAAGCCGGACTAGCGTTGACTCCGCCCTTGCCTTCAGGCCCTCGAGGAGCTTGGGTTCGCCCGATATGACTCTCGATGGTGTAGTGAGTACAATGAAGACGAGACGCTGCAGCACCCCGCCAGACGCAAGGTACTCGAGGGTCCGGAGGATGCTGACGATGTTGTCGCCTTAAGCCCTAATGCTGCCCCCCAGCAGATACCTTTGCGGAGACGATAGTCGATACTAAGAGCTTGCGCTCGTACAGCACCTCTGCATCCGCCATGACTGATAGGAATGCCGACTATAGTGCTATCCGGAGCTCAACTGAGCCCTCAACAGAGTCATCTACAAAACCATAAGGTAAATGTCTGATAATAGGGATGGGTTATCATAAGCCGAAGAGCAGTCCATAACCGCGGCGTACCTATGCTTGCGGAAGAGGTCCTTCAGAGCAAATCCAGCTTCGCAGTCACCCCCTGCACGTCTTGCGTCGTATTGCCTGCGTGCGGGTGCTTGTACCTGCTGGACTTGAAGTGGTCCTGACCAAATCTGCCAATCGTATTTAAAGTATACACAACATGGTCGATGGCGGCCCGGAGATTGCCATTCATGATTTGGAGCACGTACACAGGACGGTCAGGCTGCATCAGCTTGTGATGGCACCTCCTTAAATAGAATCCGTGGATGTAGCAACTCCCTTCCTTGACGATAGCATCTCAAATCCGTCTGTTGGTTATGTTCCGCTTTTCGAGGTCGGCATCAGCTAGCTGGGCTGATCTCTGCAGGTAGTACTGCTACATATCGTAAGAGATAAATAACACCATGCGCGAGTTTATATCAGCCAAGTTCAATAGGGTGAGGTCGCCCTGGTTGGTGATTTCTCTTTGGATTGAGACAGTGAACCCCAAGGCGGTCGTCGATCAACTGGGAAAGCCCTACTCTGCCGAAGAACTTGATTGTCGCCCACAACTTGAGAGAATTGAATGCTTTACTGCCGATAAACGGAGTGATTTGGCCGAGGGACCCTTTTGTCTTCAAAATCAGGTCCAAGTTGGTGACAATATTGGCCAGCGGTTGGGATTCCTTGAACAGGACGAAGGAACAGGTGTTGGGGATCCATATTAGTACTTTGTGAGGGTCTATGGTGATAGAATTGTCCGTTTCGATTCCTCGTACTTTCCGACGGTGCAGCTCTAAAAAAGCAAGTTATGAGCCGATAGTCAACCGAGATTAGAATTAGTTTGACTATATCCGTCTCTTAGCTGTCCGTATGACGTGAGGTGGTTCTCAAGAATATGGCCATAGATTAGCCGCGGCCGCGAGCCGACGGGAGTTAAGGCTCCCGTATCGGTTGCATCTCTTTCGGGCAAATCCAGGACTTGAACGGCGACTAAGGATCTCTAATGTTCTGCTAAGTAGCTTCTTCATCTCAATCGCGGGACGGTAACTCGGAGGAAACGGAATATCGGCATATCGGAGGGGTCTCTCCGGATCCGTTGCCGTGCGGACAGCCGAATCTATGCTTGTGTTCTTCTAGCGATTCTTACTCTAAGCTCAGCATCTATAGCTTATGATTGGTTGCTTTGAGGACCTAAGGATATTATTATAAGCTTTACGCCGTGCAACTAGCTGTGCACCTAACGTAAAATCTGGTAGCCAATCGGCTTCAACCAGAAATATCCGTGTGAGCTGCAATATCAAGGCACATACGTAACTGTGCCATATAGACAGACCATGGTGATAAGGTAAAACAGTAGTTGATAGACACATTCTGCGGTTCGGAATAACAAAGCGTTCGGGGATACACATCCTGCATATTGGGAAGCCAACCCGGCGGCATTAAGGGATAAAATCCAATGATCGGAGGCATGTTGTGTTTAATACCATGCATTGTCAGCTGAAACTGAGAGGCGCAGCCAACAACTTTCTGTAAATGACTTCGAACACGTGCATGTGTCAAAACAGATTACTAAGTATACTCCATACATAGGGCTATTTACTCGAGATGAAAGATAATGGTCTAACTATGTAGTCGTATGTTTACCGCGACAGGTGGAGTCCCGGTTTCCGTTCTCCATGTGTGAGTAGCGCATGTATAGTACAGTCGCAGTAGCACAACACGCCATGTTCCACCCCCCTATGAGAGGCTAGAGTTCAATATCACGGGCCGAGGTCACGGCTAAAGAAGGCTGTTCTTGACGCAAGAGGACCCAGTTGGGCGGATATTACTACTCTATGCTACATCTAGTGTAATCTTGCTTGCTTGCTTCTTTTTTTTTCTACTGCTGCGACTGATTCAGCTCACAACTCTAGTGTTACTTAACTTCTGTCGAGTCAACTAGAATAGCCGTAGCAAACATTTTGCGTGATCAGATTCACGGAGACTGTCTTCAGGTCGTTACTGAACAGCACTGGCTCATACCGCAAAGCCTCTTCGCAAGTAAACTGTACTCACAACACGGCCCACTTCCCGAGGCTAAACTGCGAAGAAAAAATATAAGAGATGGGGCAAACCGAGTGGGGGTAATTAGGTAAGTACTCGATACAACGCCCGTGAGTCAAAACTCCACACCGTACTCGTTACCAAGCTTTTTCAACACGCCCATCATTTGCGACGGTGAGGGAGCAAAACTGCAATGGATTTTGCGACATTCTTTATAGATGTGACATAGAAATCAGTGTTGCACAGCTTGGCTAAATAGCGTTCTATGATCACTAATCAACAATACTACTCTGATCTCGGCGTATCGTGTAAATGCCGAAGCGCGAAGCTAAGGTTAGTGTGTGGTACCTAGCCGCTACGCACTGGTGAAGATAGTAGTAGCCTTGATAATTTCGGTTCAATGCCCTATTCCTATGGCATCCATGGGTTGGACGGCAATGAAAAAATTGACGCGCAAAACCAGGTCCGCTATGACTCCTTGTAATAAGGAAGATGTTTCTGTCTGTTGGTTTCTTTGCGTACGCTCTATGGTGGAGTTAGACAACGTTCATCCGAGAACGGAGGTCGAAGAGTCACGAAGCCCCTTAGAAGATATGCGCGCACTTGCCGCTTATCAGAGAGGGGGAGCTAAGCATCTTATCTCCGCTAGGATTCACAGCACAAGCGATCCTCCGAAAGTGGATGGATTAGCTATCGACGAGCACCATCAGAGGTTCAAACGTGCTACCTGTAACCAGTACACTAGGTATTACAATGGGCAGCAAGGTGGGTAATGCTAGCAGGGTTGGCACATCAAGTCCTGACGCATCCTTGAGCATCCCTTTTACTAATCAGGGTATCAATATCCCATAAGGCGGGTGCCATTTACGGCTGTTTAAAGACGTAGCTCTGTTCCCGCTCTGTTCCCGCCCTTTTCCATCGAGCTTTTGTTGGTGACTCCAGTATATCAACGGCCCCCTCGCTAAGTGCGGTTCACTTCGAGTCAGGCTTCCAGTCCAGTGTTGAGCGGAGTCCTTTCCGATTCATATCACTGGAGGAGTGGAAACTCGTCTCGTAACCCCATCGTCGGGATCTAGACGTAATTTTTTATACTAAAGTATTAGTGAGGGGTCCCGAGTGTGATTCATTTCATAATGGCCGCATTAAGAGAGTTAGAAAAAGCGGCCCGGGTCGAGAACAGCGAGTCGGATCCCATGGAGAAGCGCAGTCGCGCGACTAGCAAAGTGTCAATTGCGGAAGAAACCAGCAGCCGTAGCAGCGAATCTAGCTCGAACGGCCGTGTATCAGAAGACAGCATCGCCCTTGCGCCCTTGGACCATTCCATTTCACCAGCCCTACAGGAAGTAATACAGATACAGACCGCGACAAGCGTGGGAAGTTCGATAGCCCGACCACCCGAATTTGAAGTCGATTTTGAAGATGATGAGAACCCGAGAGAATGGTCTTTCTGGTATCGAGCATGGATGACGTTTGCGATCAGTTACTCGACATGGATAGTGGTGCTGTATAGTACAGCATACACTGCGTCTATACCAGGCTTAATGGAGGAGTTCAATGTCTCGGACCAGACGATTGCGACACTAGGTGTGACGACATATCTCATCGGCCTGGGTTTAGGGTCTCTCATCTGGGCACCCATCAGCGAATTGTACGGGCGCAAGCCTGTATACCTTGTTTGCATGACCATCTTCACACTCCTGGTCCTTCCAACATGTCTCGCGACATCGCTCACCGAAATTATCGTTGTCCGATTTTTCGGGTACGTCGGGCCGATCAACCTTCTTTTGGCGTATATCTACTAACAACTGCTCATCTTCAGTGCTCTTTTCGGCGCCGCTCTTATCGCAAATAGTGCCGGAACGGTTGTTGACATCTCAACGGAGGAAACCCGGGCGTTGGTTCTGTCGCTATGGTCTATCGCGCCTCTTAATGGGCCGGTTACTGGTCCCGTCATCGGCGGGTTCGTTTACCAGTATCTCGGCTGGCAATGGAATAACTGGCTCATTCTGATTCTCGCTGGTGCCGCTTCGCTTTTCATGTTGGGCACGTCTGAGACATATGCTCCAGCTATCCTTAAGGCCAAGGCTGCTCGCAAGCGTAAGGAAACGAATGACGATAGGTGGTGGACCCGTTATGACCTGAACCTCTCGCCATTCGAGATTGTCAAACTGAACCTAACTCGGCCGTTTATCCTCTTCTTCACTGAGCCTATATTATGGTTCTTCAACCTGTGGTAAGTATCGCTTTAAACTACTCGCACTAATGCAAACGGCCCCTAATTCGATCTCAGGATTTCAATTATTTACGGAATTCTCTATCTTTGTTTCGTAGCATACCCAATTGTCTTCACTCAACATCGCGGTTGGTCACCTGGTATCACAGGTCTATCCTTTGTGGGAATTGGTATTGGCACGACGATAGGAATTGCCGGCGAGCCTATTTGGCGTCGGATCATTAACAGCCACCCCGTGGATCCGGTAACAGGTCGCAGACCCCCTGAAGCTACCGCACGTATTCTCGCCATCGGCTCCGTCCTAACCCCAATTGGTCAGTTGATCTTTGCCTGGACATCGTTGCCTCCCACGCATTGGGCCGTTTCTATCGCATTCGGTATACCGTTTGGGCTTGGGAATTCCTTCTCCTTTATCTACGGATCCAACTATCTCGCCGGTGCCTACGGAATCTACGCTGCCTCGGCACTCGCTGGTAACGCCGTCACACGTAGTTTGCTGGGTGGCCTGCTACCCCTTGCCGGTCCCAAGCTATACGCAGCGCTCACGCCACAGTGGGCAGGCACTTTCCTCGGTCTACTCGAAGTCGCATTGATCCCTATCCCATTTGTCTTCTGGCGTTACGGCGATAAGATTCGCGCCAAGAGTCCTGCCATCAAAGAGCTACGAGAAGACCAGGAGAGAATCGAACGCAGAGCGGCCAAGGCCCAGAGACGGAAGGAAAGGGCGCTGCAGAAAAGTGCCGTCGGTGTTGCTGGAGGTTCCAAAGAAAAGGAAAGTGTATAAGGCCAAAACAGAAGAATGGATAGGCAATATAGACGAAAAGCAGCACAACGGCCTCAACTAATGTCGTCGTTGGATCCTCATTTCATGGGTATAAGTATATATACAGTTGCATAAGCGGCGTTGCATTATAGATGGGACATCAAATACGTTTTGAGGCATGTCCTCACGACCGAAATTATAGCACATAGGCAGACTTAGTTAATTTATTTTAGATACCCCTAATCTATCCCAATTTGCTAACGTTGATTCTGCTTAGATGCGCAGAACATAGGTTCATTAGAAACTTGATTAAGCCTATATCTCACTTTCAACCAATCATATCCGTCCAATTCGGCTAGCCCCGTCCGTGAAGGCGCTCTTCGGGGTTGAACTACCTAGCTTAAAGCTTGAGAGATATAGTCACGGCCCTGAGTTGATGTATTACTAACGAAGCGTACAAATTTATTTAGTCTGTTCAGTTACCTATACGAAGTAACATGAATTTCAGGTAAGCATTTTGCACAGTTATGTGCGAAGTCGTCATAGGAAATTGAAACATACTGTTTCATGTTTACTTAAAAAGCTCGCGCTGAAGGCTTCATGATCCAAATGAAGCCGTTCAGTAGGTCGTTCAGTTCATTGACGCCAAGTGTAAGTCCCCCGACCAAGGCAGCTCTTTGAGTGGTGAAGGTGGAGATACGGACAAACACGTATCGGAAACCAAGTCTTAGTTCACCATCTTGAGCCATCGCATCAAACTCTGGGGTGGAGCGAGCAATGAAGACGCGGACATCGTCTGATCGGTCTGTACCTGAATAAAGTTGCGACCTATCCATGCTAACTTGTGTGCCACTAAGCGGAATCGTGAGACTCTATATACAATACGTCTCTTTGTTATGGCTTCATGGCGTGTCATCATCGCTGTATGAATGCTATGGTGGAAACCTCCACCCCTCTCACTTTAAGGCTTGCCAGAGGAAGAAGGTTGGAGGCTTAAAGGGAGAACTGGAGGTTTACATAGGCGGTAGAAGACTTAATAACCTCATTTCCTGCGAGTATCACCGGTCACGCTAAGATAGTAGCTACATATAGACGTGTCATAAGACTGCAAAAAGGTGTCACGGATGAAGGTACGCTATATAGACCGTTGACTAAAGCACAATATAACAGCCTCCTTTTTCGTTAGAGGAAGTATCGCGGAAGAAACGACGCTGTTATTATCATGGTGGTAATAACGGACGAGACGCCACAGGAAGCTACAAGATACTGAGACAACAAAAAATTGCGTGTCTGTAGAAAATTACAGTATCCCTCACAGGGTGTTTTGAGACCTTTACGCAACAACTTGTATTGTATTATTCCCTTCCCTGATACAAAACTATACAGGTAGGTGTAAATGACACGAAACTTGTTGTTGCGCAAAGTTCTCAAACCTTCCTGCAGTTATATTCTTATAACTACACACGTTCTTTCTCCTAGTTCCTTCCGTCTTATAACACCACCCCATTACCTAGAATGAGTTAGCGTAAATATCCGGGCGTATTTAAATTAAATTGCTCCCTTCGGTTCTTAGAAGAGTAATAAATAACGACATTTAACACCTATGCATAAATCCTTTTTTTTTTTTTGGTGGGGAGGGGAGTTGACTTACCAGCTTCCTCCTTATGGTCAACCCCAAGCTAGAAAACGAAACTCATTGCACTTCATTCAAACTCCCTAACCGTTGCGAAATAGAAAAGCCATACCGTACCATCTGCCTAGGTAGTTATGCAACCCCTAACCACCCACGTCCCCTGTACCTAAACATGATGATATAACATTGTGTTTATCAAAAAGTTATATTAGGGCCAGGTGCCCGAACGTGTACATCTCGGCCCAGAATAAAAATCTTGCAACGAGCAATTTTGAAATGCTTTGAACTTAACTTTTTCTTAAGATATACGAAGATATTTCCCTTTGCGGAATACACGTAGCATTATAGAATGGATGATACGTATAACTGATGTTTAATTAATAGGAGCTGGTAAAAAGTAACTGCCGTATACAGCTACAATATAACGTATAAGGGCATTCATAAATCTCTGGCGCAATAATGTAAACATAAAAAACTGATGATAAATAACGGAAACTTCAGCAAATTACGCGCAATACCACTTAGCGATAGATTTACCATAGCCTTATGAACATGTTTTAACGGTTATCCGGCTCTATGCCCCTTAAAGGAAATCTTCAGTAATTTATACAACTAAAGTCGCATTGAGATATATCATTAAATAATTAGCAGATGAGTATGTATTAAGCTATCTATTATTAGTGCAAAGTAATGCGGGGGAGGGAGGGTAAGTGATTATGACGTATTAGGACATCGAGACTGTTAGGGTTATATGTTCGTGTGAACTTGCTTGATACGCTCGTCACTAGGTTTCAGCAACGAGCTTGATGAACTTGTCCAACAAATCAGACAGCTCAATCCGACACAGTCCAGGGAGAAAAACTTTCTGGCTTGAGAAGGCGGAAAGGGGTACAAACTCATATTTCCCGCCGAGGTAGATCAAGTCAATGAGCTTAAGATACTCCACAGGGTTGGTACGATGGAAAAAGCAGCGGCGCGTAGTTCCGATGTTATCGTTAACCAGGATGGATTTGTCAAGGGAAGACTCCAGACGGGTAAGCTCAAGCCCTAAGTTCCACTCGGCAAGCATCCTAACGGCGTCAGTTTCTGTTTGGTTCTCCCCGACAGCTCGAGTGGGGATCTGGAAATCTCCGTTAGAGCCGGGAGGTGCTGTGGGTTTATAGACCAAGATCTCATGGTTGCTGTCAATGGGTGTGCAGTAAACGAACAGCGCAACGTGCTCTGCCTGGGTATTATCTGCAGAGGCCATCTTGAGCGTGATTTTGATGGGTTGTTAATTGTTTGTGTGTATTCTTAGTGTATCAAGAACTTGTTGTTGACGATCCTGGTTGCTGTTAGGCTGTTAAGGTTTGGAATGAAATGATGATTTTAAAGTTTCATTGACAGTATTTATAGAGAATTTATGAAAATAACGTTCTTTATCAAAGCTTATCCAATATTTTGCGAGTTTCAAACACGTATTGGCTGTATGAAACACGATCGCTGATGCTGGATATGTAGTTAATGTATAACACAGCCGTTTGGTTTGCGCGGCGCGGTGTCTTTCAAACCCTAGTCCCAGGCTATGTCTCAAGTTGCAATTCTAATAAAGCTGCGACTCAACTACAAAGGAAGGCATTCAAAAGCTTCGAACAAAGAGTATTATCAGATAATAACTGCATATAGCTATAAGTCGAGCTAAGGAGATCTAGACACACTTACACAGCAAGAAGTACGTCTTCTTCACGCTAATTAAAGTAGGCGATTTTCAGACACATCGATAGCGTATGGGGTTATAACTCAGATTTCACTGGTTGTCCTCAAATCCAATAATAGCCTCAACTCAGAACGGCCGTGCTGGCTCAGCGCCCAACTAATCTCTGCAATCTTGATACGCACTTCACCTTAGAGAGCCTCAGGCCCAATACTTCCGTAGTGGCGGGTTCTAAGAGATTATAAATATAACGCAGTGAAGCGTACCCCAATCACTTAGTGGCTACACTGGGTTGTGTAAGTTACTCAAATACTGAGTGTTACCTGATACCCAACGCCCCGCGCCTGCCCAGGTTACTTCACGTTCAGCAAGCTGTCCTTGAGACTTCCTATCGTCTTCTCAATGACCAGTATGATAATCCCTTAGGTGCTAGGAGTAGTAAAGGGCCCTTATAAATGATTGTCTGGTTCCTAAGACGTAGGGATTCGATATGAGATTTGACGTCAGGGATCGCGTCATGAGTGCACGGCGGAGTATTATCACAATGAGATCCTTGACATTTTCCTGTTTCAAAGCGATGAATGTTGAAGCTTCTAGATAGCGGCACTTTGAAATGGCTAGATCTCGTGGCCTCGTTATAGTGATACCCTTACACTGAGAAAGGGGCTTTCTAAGGGAAGATAGGCCACTATATTCTAGGGGCATAGAAACAGTACCAGTTATACGCGCTGAATACCTGTACGCTGTTTCGCATGCGCAACTTGGGCTAAATCTTCGGTGTACGCCCTCGTATTGCACGTCTCAAAGTTATTGAAACGAAGCTATTTAGTCCTCGCTTATATGAGACCTATTAGTGTACCCCGAAGGTCACAGGCCCCGAGGGCATTTATATATAGACGCAAGTCAGCCTACAAGGCCGGAAGCGATCCAATCGGACCTTCAAGGACCTGGGCAAGCTATAGTAGATTATTATAATCCGAAGCTATTTCCAAGCCCTGAATTCCAGCCCTTGTTATAGTAGCTAGATCAATACTATATACATATTTAGAGGTCTAGAGCCTTTCTTTCAGATTAAAGGGTATCAAGCTACGATGCTCAATTTCGAAGAAGCATAGTCTTGTTAACAAAAGTAACTATCGTGACACTATACGGCACAATATCACTTATCAGGCAAATATTTCATAGGCCATATGTATCCATACTATGGCGTTATACAAATACCCCCCTTGATAACTATCGACAGCCTTCAGAGGCCGCTCCAAGGCACAGCATAGTGTACCTTCTATCGATACACAACTATACCGGGCTTATGCAGTGAGGGGTAATCGACTTGCCTTGGCCGTATTACTCTTCTACCGTTTGGTCGGATCCCCATGCCCAACCGGTTGAGTGATGTGGTAATAGTAGTTCCGCTGAACTTAAGGAAATGCTCAACCGCCTCCTTGCAGCTCGCCTTCTATGAGTCACACAAGTTCCTGCATCTTCATCTAAAGGAAAGGAAAAAGAGGGTATCCTCCACCGATGGCCGCATAACAAACATCCTTGAGTGTCATGTAAATGAAAACGATACCAGAAATCATTCAAAATACAGAACTTCTTGGGTCTCGCTACGATCCATTCTTCAACACTTGTCTTCGTGTGGTCATTAATTCGACTCGTCTTCAACAGACTAGACCCCTCGTACTGCGCAATAGCAAAACGACATCTCTGGCCTACAAGGTGTTGTCGCGAGAGAATTAAATGCTCGCCTGTGGGCATCGTTGCATATCGGACAAAATGGCGAGGACGCGATAATCACTCCGTCATCTCCTCTCTTGCTTCTACGTGCATTTCTCAGCTCAGTCTTTGCATGTCGGACCCCGAAAAAGTGAGTCGTAACGCGCGTCAAGTGTCGGACACGATACTCTAACTAAAGCTAGGAGGAGTCCAATGCAAGATCGTGATACTGTCGTGGCTCACTGTCGCCCTCACGGGTGCCTAATATTCTGAAAAAAATAATAATAATAAAAATAATCACCCTGTTGGCGTCGCGAAACCAAAAATTTTAGTAATGATATGTCTCTAGGAAGCTAGCTACGTGTTTTCTCCGAAACCATTACCATCAATTCTAGGCACGTCTCATGTTGTCTCGCCTTATCCCCGATTTCTGCATACATAGTGCATTCCACCTGCTGCGAATAAGGAGGAGTCTCTTCTGCGAGATACAGAGATTTTATATTTATTGAAAATGAATATTTCATCATTTTTCTACGTTAACCGACCAATGTTTAAAAAAGTAGAGTCCAGGTATTCATACCCCCTTTTCCCGCTCACATGGACTCGCGCACAGACACTAATGTAGGCGGCATTGCATATGCCCTTAAGAGATAATATCCACCTATCCGGGTCCCTAGTTCTCCAGCTTCAGTAGGTAGCTACCTACATCCCACCACACAACCACGACCCCTCCCTCCCCAAAAGTGCAAGCAAGCAAGCAAGCAAGCGAGCAACAAGGGACGTTGTTCCTGTTCCTGTGTACTATGACGTCACCCATCGACGTCAACACGCTGCTCCTGCGCTGCTCTACTCCATCCATCGTACCTACGAAGATACCTAGGTACCTAGTCACCTAGTCACCCATCCGTCCATCCAGGGACCCCTTTTCTGCTTCCGTTGCCTCTGCATATGCTTCCAACAACTCTCTCTCTCTCTCGGCGGGCAAGTAGGTAGGTAGGTAGGTATTTGGGTATCTGGGTATTTATCCCTCTTGATTAAGTACCTACACAACCTTTACACAACCTACCAAGGCAGCGCAGGTCCATTTATACTCCATCTGCACAGATAAAGATGCATACATACATACATACAGTACATACATACGCATAGAGGGTCCTCTCTCCTGTCCTCCCCTAACCCTTCTTCAGGCACTCCTGCACTTTATTTATTTTTCTTGCCCTCCTTATCTGACTTCATCGATCATTCATTCAGTCATTCAGTCATTCAGTCACACCCACCTACCTACATACATAGATATACATCTACACATATGCATAACTTAGGCAGCGATGTCGCAGCAGACTAGATCGGCTCAAGTTACCAAAAAAGACACCAAGATACTCTCATAAGCAAAACTCTTGAACCCTCCTCTTCCCCTCCATCTTTTTTTTTCTTTTTGCTTTCTATTCCCGTGTTCTGTTATTGTTTACATCAATCCCGCATATATTCCACATTTACATACCTAACGAATATGTACAACAATATCACCAGACCATTGAACTCGCGACGGGAGGGGGGTAACAGATAACAGAAAAAAACTCTAAACCCCAACTTTGAACCCCTGAATCCAGTCCGGGGCAAAGTATCTGTAAAGAGAGAGGGTAGATTTTTCCTAATCTAGTTTTCACTTCTCACCGGAGATGTAGAAATCCCATGCGCAAGTGCCGTGAAATAGTATGGAAATATTAATCAATGAAAAAGCGCCGAGTTGAGTATGTACCCTTTCGTCACTGCCTCCCCTCCCCCGCCATGATGCCATGCCGAAGCTCCGTAAACGGCAGCCTCCTCGCCGATCACTTCTTGTGTACGAGGTGGGTTGGTGGCATGTGTGTGGGCGTGTGTGTGCACCTTCAACTTCCTGTGCGTATTGCGTACAGGTACCCATTGAATTGAAGATCACGAGCCCTTCATCTCCTCCAATGGCCAATGGCTTCCATCCAGTGGCTCTTTGCTGTCCGTCACTGCCACACCCCTGAGGCTTGACCCCATCGTCTTACTAGCATGGGATAATCCTCTTTCGCATGTATGAGTAGATAGGATAGTCAGTCTTAACGCACTATCGTATTTCTAGTGGCGATCAGATACAAGACCTTTCGCATTCGTCTGTATGTACTGGCTAGAAGTTGCGTACTCGCTTCGCTCACATTAGTAGGTATCTGTAAGCCAGTAGTCCCCTATCCCCGCTGTCCTCGGCGTGATCTTCCTTAAGCGGCGGAAGATCGAGGTGGAAGTGAAGTGTTCCGGCTATAAGGGTCGAGGTGAAGCAGGGAAAGACCCGGGAACCATCAATTGGCGCTTAAGATAGAAGCCTAAGCCTCACTCACCTAGCGTAGGGTACCTACCTACTCAGTAACGGAACCGACCGAAACCGACTGACCTGGCCGCGGATGTGTGAGTAGGGGACGAAAACCTCTACTTCCCCGAGGCCGTGGACGGCGGTCTCGACTGCCTGATGGGGAAAGTACATAGTCAAATCGTGCGAACTCATTGGCTATGACCGAGGGCTTGCCTGACTCGACAAGTCTCTCGCCTATGTATTGAGTAGCTCAGGGCCGACCGACCGACCGACCGACCGCGGGTGAGCTTGTGTGTGTGCGATGGAGAGTGTGGCGAATTCGTGTTTTTCCGCTGGCTGTACCAATGCTACTCAGATGGTGGTCCCCTATTTCTCTTAGGTACATTGGTGGGAGACGAAAAACAAGTACCTCTTGAGCCGCACCATCTTGGAGGCTGTGGCTTGTTGAGAAGGGATCGGCATTGTCGCCGTAAACTTTTCGCCGAATAGAGTAGCTACCCCAGGGGGTGATAGAAGTGATCGTGGCTCATGGCCCTGTGGTATCGGGTCGTAGCTCATACTGTATACACAACGGTCGCAGAGTATCGACTCAGATGTGCTACATAGTCGGGGTATGTATTCTCGAGTCAAGGGTGCCTAGAACTCTGTTATCTCACACCAGCTAGCTAGAAACCTTCCATTGGCAGGGGACGAAACCACCGAAGCCCACCAAAGTACTGTACCTTCGCTCAACTTAGTGGTGCCTGTGGCTCGCGCATGGTCTAGTCTTTAGCTCGAGTGAGCCACTGTGGCGATGGAACAACCGACAAGGTAGCCGGCTGATTGCTGATTCGGTATCTTCGACCACTACCATTCGGGGCTCTGTGCTACTGTAGATGAGTCGTTGTCGTTGAGTTTCAAGCCGCATAAGGTATCGTCGCGATCCTGTCCAGCTGAAGGGGTTGCATGTCCACGAATCCCTAGTCATGCCCCAATCAGGTGGTTCTGCGACGACCGAGAGAGGCCTCCGGTTGAAAACTGACCTCATGATGTTCGGTGACGGTGGCGAGAATCTCAAGCCATGTGTACCGGGAGAGCGCGCGACCCTCGGAGGGTTCGCAGACGGACAAATCGCGAGCCCGATAAAATCAAAGCGTTATACGAATGTTGAGGCCTCGTCATCAATGTCCATTCGACTTGTCATACATTTCGATCAAATGTATGAGACCATGAGCGCCTCTTGCTAGAATATCGTCAAACTATTTCGCAATTGCCGTAGCCGGGACTGGACTGGATTCGGGCGAGGCGCTGGCGCAAGGACCGGGGCCCTCGCCACCTATCCGTCCGCCTACCGTGATGGTGGGATGGGTTCGAGCCGGGGTATCCACTCGGCGCTCAAGCCTCAAGCCTCCCGTGCTGTAGATTGTTGCGCCACGACCAAAGCTTCTACATAATTAGCACACAATGTGCAGTAGTATGTAAGGCTGGCACACTTTCTTGTGACGTCGACTGGAGATTACATGAACATATTAAGGCAAGTGCTTGCTTAATATTGAGAGATGGTGATACTCTAGGCTGTTGCGAGGTAAGCATTCGCACGAACGAAAGTAGCTAACGGACGGGCATAGCTATCCACATGGGTACCTTGTAAGCACGAGTCGGTGGCTAAGTCAGCACTTTGCATCTTTCCAAGTAGGGCATCCTGTTGTTGATATTGAATCTGCTGAGTGGCCGCTGATGCTTCTGTTGCTAATTAACCATCGAGTTGTTACAGTCAGAAGTGGAACGATATGCAGCAGATGTAGTCATTAGGCTAGCCAAATAGCAGAGGGAAAAAGAAAATGTGTAACGGTTCTCGTCCGATATGTCGTGATTATTAGTATGCCATCGGGAGAGAGTACACAGACAGGCATCACATGACAACTGAAGGGGAAAAGCGAATACACGTGTAGGATAGACTAAGCGGGTACGCTAACGAAGTCGAATAATCGAAAACAGAAGAGAGAACTAGTGACTAGCGGCATGAGTCGATGGTAGTAGGGAGCGCTATATTAGCAAGCAGGGGAATAAAAAGAAAATGCAACGGTTTTAATTTGCATCCATCACGTTGGTAACTAGTACAAATTCACCACAGCGGCATCGACTTGAGGCGTGGGAGGGACAACACCAGAGCAAGGACCTCATGGGTAGCTGCCCATGGGTAGCGTATCTACCGGTACTGCATGTGGAAGGAAAGCCTGAGGGACCTAGATTCGGTAGGTAGGCTAGGTAAGTAGGTAGGTACTACTAGGTGCGTGCGAACGCTCCTGCTAGCGAGTACCGTTTCGCTTGTTAGTTAAGGTAGCTACTTGTGGGTCGGGTACCTTCGGTAGGTAGGTACACTGCGCCCGCGGTAGGTGTTACCTGGCGTTAACTGGCATCAGTTATTAGCCCTCAACCCCAAAGCGCCGGAAAAGACCCCACCGACCGGCTCACGCAACGTGCAGCGGTTACGCTGGAATGGCACTAATCTAGCGGCATCGATTAGCCGCAACCGTTGCAAGTGCCATCTCATCTGTTCTACACTAGCGAGATTCTCTTGGCGCCTCTGCCGCATCGCATTCGTCGGAACTTCTGATTTGTTTCCAGCTACCGACCTAGTTTCCGGCCCGCTAACCTAACCTATCCTAACCCAACACTCTACAGATGTATTTGGTCGGTTCATGAAGTACACGTATTTAGGTTACCTAGGGTAAGATAGGTTAGCTGACGGGCCCCCCAACCATACTCGCACTAGCCACTTGCAATAGCCTCCTCTCTGCGCTGGCTGGTCTGGCTGGCTGACTTTGTGGCACCGAGACATGCCGACTTATCATGCCTGATATTCCATCATCATCGTACGATATAACCACGTAGCCCAGAGATCGAAGAGGCGTCGTTGTCAGTCCACTCGCTCTACTGCACGGTCTTGCGTCGGGAACGAGCATTAGGCAGGCCGTCTAGTGTCTCTCGAGTAGTGTGCCTACTGAGTAGTGCATCTACACTACACTACTGAGTATTGCAAGTCAGCGCGTGGTTGACCAGCTAGCCGAGCCGCGAGATGAGACGACACGTGCTTCTTGGAGCCAGTTAGTGTATGTGTGTAGTGCATGTATGGGGAGTGCAAAGTACCTCATCGCACGTGCACGACTAATTACCATACCTGCTTCTATCTGTCCTATTCTGGTAGTCGTGCTCGGATACCTAGGTAGATAAGCCAGAAGCAGTTCTAGGGCTAGCATGTACATAGTTGGTAGAATAGTGGTTGTAAGTAGGTATAGTAGTCTTGTAATACCCAGCCGAGAGACAATGAAATGAACAGATAGATTGCGCAAGCAAGCGGTTGGTTGCTGGCAATGTGTACCTAGCGATGTAACAATTAGAAGTAGTGAGGTTGCTAATGTCGTGTAAGCGTAAGCATGGGCCATGAATGTCATGAAGGCGCCATATGAGGGTGATACCTACTTGTCCATCCCTCACACCTTTCACATATATCATGTCATTCATCATGTAAGCATTTACACAGCGCAGTTTCAGTACACATAGATAGCAAACGACGGGCTCGTGGCTCTCTCTCCACGAAACAAAGGAGACATGGATGGGTGGTGGTGCAACACCAGGCAGATCAGTCAGTGTAATCACTTCAGGTGAGTTAGGACCCCGTCACGAATAGGGATTGGCTGAGCTGAGCGGTTCCTTGGAATGGCGAATGCTCGTACCGCACGGTTGGGAACGCCCATCTGCGCGGTGTGCGAGTTACATATACATCATGATAGCATCATATCTGTGTAGGATGTATGAACCACACACTCTAGAAGATTCTGGCAACCTGGCGCTTGGGGCATTACGCTGTGACCTCCCATAGGAGAAACATATACACACACACAAAGGGCTTCTTCGAGCGCCATGGCTTCGCTATAACCGGCCAGTACGGTATGAATGAAACCTGAAACAGGGAGAACGAACGGTCATTGGTAACAGGTAGATTGATAGCATAGCATAGCGTAGCCATAGCCGAGCAAAAAGATTAAGCCATCTTATTCTCAGTCAGCAAGCTCATCGACTTACATGCATATATGTAATGTGATGCAGGGTGCGCCGCCAAATGGGCTTCATGTTACAGTGCGTCAACACTAGGCCAATCGCCACGATGGAAAGGGATTCACATCTTAGTTGTATGTCGCGGTTGTGCTTCCGACGATGTGGTAGGAGGGCTACGTGAAAGAGGTGCATACCTATGTACATATGTCTGTGCCATTGTCGCCCAACCACTCGGTGATAACGCTTCCAAAAGCCTAGCGCAACGGGCAGACAAAATGTATCGTGCACGTTACGTCTTCGCCGTTCGTCGCAAAGTGTCCTAGTCTAAAAGAGAATGGGAAGGGAACAACTAGCTACCTAGCGAGTAAGGTAGGTAAATACCTAGGTACCTAACCTAGTACATTCTCGTGAAAGGTCACGGGTGTAGGCGACAACTCCCCTACTTCCAGATATTGAAACCATTCCAGTAACATTGTCTGCTTCTCGAATCGGAAATTGGCAGAAGCACAGGTGAAATGCATATGCCGTTAACTATTTACTGCCCGGGCAGTTAAGGCTCGCTTCGTTACCGGTGACAAAGCGAATGGAGCGAGCTAGTTAACCGATTGGACGGTCATCGTTGAAACTTATCTCCGCTACACGTGTACATACTACTACATGCCTCGCTTTTGCCGCGCTTACATAAGATCCGATCGTGATTGCAACGGGGGACGCGTGTTGCGTTATATTTGGGATCGAAAAAAGGGTGGGACTGCGCCGGTCGAAAGCGCCAGGAAGAGACGACCGACTGGCTGGCAGCTGTTCTGACAGGGACGATCCAAATTAAAATAATGAGATTTGTCTTCGGGCATGGCTGGCGAGGCAGTGATCAAAAAAAGTATGGACCCATTCAAGTGGTGTGGGTGGCCGGGCGTGGGCCGGGGGGAGGTCCATACTTTTTTGATTACGTACTGCCTCGGCTGGGAATCGAAAAGTGTCGCAATACTAAAAAAAAAAAAAAAAAAAGTAGTGTAAAAAGAAAAATCACATGTATGGGGGAAGAGGGGTGAGGTAATTCTTCAAAGGCCCGTTTCCAACGTTTCATGTTTGCGGGGAAAGGAAATCAGCAAAAGGTGCGTGTACCTATCATCCGAACACCTACGAGCCAGTAGATTAGCCGGATGAATATCTCCGGCTCCGTCCAGGCATAGCGTTCGGGGGCATGAGAGGCCGAGATGAGTGAGCTGTCTGAGCTACGCATCTATTTACCTAACCCTACCCTCGCGGGTAGGGATAGCTGGAGTAAGACGTGATGTCATGGAGACCGAAGGTGAGGTCTATACTAACGTGCGGCGGGTACGTGTATGTATGGAGCTGGTGATAATGGAAGGATTGGATTGGATTGGATTGGGATGGTTGTAGTCGGCGGTAGAGCGGGAGAATCTCAACACTTTTGCTTACTAGGCGAGGCAATGAAAGAAAAAGATGTCATACCTAGCAACACTAGCTACATGGATGGGCATGATATCTTTTTCTTTCACCGCCTTGCTAGGTACTAGTAGTCCTTCCTGCAAGCATGATGAAGCAAAGAGGCATAGCGTGGGTGAAAACAATGTAGCCCTATGCTTGTACATGCCTACTTAGGTTGGATGCGCCCGATTTGGAGCGGCATGTTTTTGATCGATCGATCGACAAGCAAAAAACAGCGAGAGCAGCGCCAGGGTGTGGGGGTTGAAGGGTTGGAAGAGCGGAAGGGGAAAGGAAAACAGAACAATGGAAGCGAGTAAGCTAAGCAGCACCAAGCATCAAGCACCCACTAACGAAGTTACCTGCTGGTCGGTAACAAACGTCAGGTCCCTTCCGCCCCCTGTGATTGGGTTGCATACCCCAGGGCTGGGCTGGCGGGGTAAGCCGCAATGTCTCCCTGACCCATGCTGATAATCCAGGGCGACGGGCTGCACAGCTAGCTTCAGCAGAGTCTAGGCCCTAGTCTAGGCGCGTTCCTCCACCAGCCCCCCCGGCGAGCGCAACGTCAAGGCCAGACCAGGGGTTGGGTTTGCGGCCGTTCGTCTAATCAATCACTTTCGTCGCTCGCCAGGCAGAATGGAGCGCGCGCGAGTCGGCCAATCCCAGATACCAGCCCAGCCTTTCCTAAAAGCAGACCCCCTGGGCCATTCCTTAGCGTCTATTACTTCGTCGGTGCACTCACTACGGTAGCTCTCTGTTTTAATAAGAAACGCGTTTGAAGGGGCTGACCACTCGACCACAATCACTCACAAAGGATGACGATGCTGAGCCGTCGCATGAACAAGTCTTCCTGCACTATCAATGCTTTGATTAATTACTTAGGTATCTGTTCGGAGCTGGATCAAACATCCCCCCTTCTCCCCTGACACCGGCAGCGTTGCGCTGCAGGTATTGGAAATGACTGTCCACCATTGATGTGAATCATTGGGGCTCTATATACAGACTGCGATGCCAGACCCCGGAAGAAACGTGATTAGTACTTCGCAGCCTTCTATCAGAGATACCCATCGCTAATACTAGTGATTTAATGGGAACTCTATAGGCGAGAGTGACATAAATACAGTGGAGCATCACTTCTGCAGAAGCACTGTACTAGTGTAAAGCTGATGCCCGGGGTATTCAGAGGCAACGGCAACACGAGTATTGCCTAGACATATCCAGGATCCTAGGTAAATAAACCTTCAATGCCCAGCACTGTGGATCAAGCCCGAAAAGGATGTTGCGCTCGAGGTGACCATCGATCGTGTGCGTATATCAGAGAAGTATATATATCAGCACACGAGTGCATATGCGTGTGAGAACAGCATATTGCATTTCGCGCCAAGCAGGGGTATGGAGGAAAAACAGATCCATATCCGACAAATTTGGTCTCGGTTCTCCATCCCTTCATTGTTTGGATATATTAGGGTAAAAAAGAAGTTGTTATACAAACAAATGATCTCAAAAAGGGTGTGGTATCTTTGCATGTACCGGGTTGAACTCCAAAACACAAGGGAAACCCGCCGTGCCCAGGCATGTGTGTGCTTCCGTCGTTCGCATCGAGAATCAAATATCCCTTCGGCTTTCTACAGTTGCCAGTAGGTGATTCGCCAAATGCGTCATGCTTCATATGTATGGGTTAGAAAGAAAATCGTAGCTCGTAGCCAGTTGCTGTGTGATATGCGCTGTGCGCAGAGTTGCCGTCCGCGTCGGGAACCTCAATCGGCATCGGGTCCCACTCTGTATTGGTCTGAGGGACGTTCAAATCTCTCTCGGCAACTTCGAGAGTCATGGCTTGTCCTTCCGAAAGTGCCCCGATTACATCATCATCCATTTGAATCTCTAGTCCCCCCTCGAGGACACGGATGGCTCGGGTAAATCGGCTAGAATCGAGGTTCCATTTCGCGAGAACTCGGGAAACGAAGTTGGATATCGTTCGCTCTGTCAGATAAACGGCTCTGTGCAGTTCACGCGTTTCAGAATGCAAATTCGGAGTCCTTGCAATGTAGAAACATGCAATTGCTTTCGTTGGTTTCTCCACTGGCGGTTTGTATGTAGGATCCACACCCAGTGCTTCAATCCAGCCGCTCAAGCCTCCGTCTTCTTCAAGATTGGTTTGCACCTTGATAGGTTGATCCGACATCCGACGGGACTCATCGCCCCCGTATCTCTCCAGCCACGCTGCTGCGCCAGTAGCTTGCGACTGCAGAGACACAGAGCTAGGTGAGGGTGAAGCCATGGACTCAGCTACCGAATTTCTCTCACTGCGATTCCGCCAAGCTAATCCGTCTTTTGAGTCTGCTCCTGAAACATCGGGCATGTCTCCAGAGAGAATAACTGGATTGGTATCGGGATCATCCCCTTCGTCGCCTCTTAGATAGAGGATGCTCATATTGCGGCCGGAAGAGAACATGTCCATAAGGGTCGTTAGCTTGCCACTCAGCTCATCCTCCACAGATGAGCGTGCATTCCCACCGCTACCACCGTCCGCAGAGCTTGCCGAAGACATGGACCAGGTGCGTTTGTGTTTTGGTACTTTGCCCGGTCCAGAGCGCTGGTGGTCTTGTGCCTTGGCATGTGCGCCCCCTCGCTTCCCCCGCTTAAAGTCCTTTCCACCTAATCCCGCGTGTTGGAGTTGGCTTTTTATCTTCTCGATCGTCTTCTTCACGTGAATTATATCGTTAGCTAATTTTCTCTCGGCACCATGATCTCGGAATAATTTGACTTTGCAGTAGCATATTTCGAAAACAGGTTCGTCGGGCGGGGGTGACTCGGCTGTGGATGCGACGCTTGTTTTCGCGCAAAGTCGCACCGGGATACCTTTAACACCTTTCGAGTGACTAAAATCAGTTGACAGAAAGTTAAATCGGACATTAATGGTACACTCAGCAGCACAGTTTGCGCCAGGTGTCCACGTCACACAGAATCCATCGAATGAAGAACTTTCGAGCTCGATCCGCGTCTTCCTGTCGTCACTTTCGGCCGGCTGAGCACCTGCCTCAACGTGCTCGACAGCTTGTAACCTGCCACCACGCTGGTGTGCCTCGCTAATCCCCCGGCCATCTTTCCACAAAGTCCAGCAAGCCTTGGGATTCTGTCGTTGCTGTTCGTCTTCAAACGATATGCGTATGAAGGTGCGATATTTGGTTCCTGGTACAGCAGGCAGTGGCGAGCTGGTGTCTTTAATGCTTATCGTGTACACTTGTCCCTTGTTCAGGTAAGTTACGGGTATCTCATCGGCTTGCTTGATCATGGCGGTGGAAGCATGTAAGGTGCAGAAAAACCGGAATTTTGCCGCGGCCGCCGGCACCGCCGTGGACGAAGACATCTGGTACTGCGCGGGTGTTGGTTGCACAGGTGCGAAGTCTATTTGCTGTGGTGACTGGGAATGGAAAGCAGCACCTATAGACCCCATACGCTCTACGGTACCTTCTGCGCCAAGTGTGTCTTCATGATCCATGGTCTCGTACCCAGTGTCGTGGTGAACGAAGGACGAAGGTGCGAACGTGGGTTGCTGGGGAGCTTGCTGTACGAATGGGTTGATGTGAGCCTGAAAATGCTGGGGATAGAACTGATGTGGTGGCATCGCGGGTGGGAAGTGAGACAAGTCCATCATTCCACTTGGGCCAGCATGGATAGCAACGTCGTTCGTAGGAAGAGACAATGGGGTGTTTAGACCGAGGCCTGACACAAGATTTGGCGTGTGCAAGTCACCAGCCTGAGGATGGTAGAGAGTATTCGTACCACCGGACGTAGGGGTGTAGTAGCCCGGTGCATGGTTCACGAAAGGGACGAATTGTGTAGAGCTGGAGTCACCAAAAGGCGATAGCGCTAATCTGAACGCGTCAGAGGCCCGAGGCGTTGGATCCTGATCCCGAAAGGCTTCTGGGCCGACATGATGCCTATTAAACTCAGTTCTGCAATTAGCACTTCGATCATGAAAGCAGAGGTTCCGCGTTGCCTCGTATTGTCGCAGAGCAATGGAGGTGCGCTGTGCTCTTTGAGTGTGGGGTGTAATGCAATATGGAGCGGGCTGTCGGAGTTACCCCGCGCATTCTCTGTCGCAGAGGAAACTATTCCATGTTCTGGATAGCTAGTTTGTCGCAAGCTGCCTTGTTTAACTAGCTCAACGTGACATACCAATCTTCTCCGTGTGTCCGCTCGAGAGGAATAGAAGCAAATCTAGAAATGGCAAAGGCAGAAATGCGCTCGTCCGTTTATAAAGGGGCGGGCGGATGCGGGGCAAGAATACAGAAGCCCTCGCCCGAGTCTCTAGACAGAGGAAACACACGTACCGGTCCGACGTTGGCACTTGGCCAGAAGCATGGTTATCTGCTGCTAAAGATGGCTGAGATGCGGCTGCCGACGAGACTGCTCCCGGAGCGCCGAGGTTGGGAAACTGCTGTTGAAATCTGGCCACAAACTCATCGTTGGGCTTCTGTGAATTGGTCCTGCGACAGAATTCAGCAAGTGGAAACCCGTGAAACTGCTGTTGCGCTTGCAGAGAAAGAGAGGAGAGAAGAGGGTATAAGCCAACTCACCTTTGGCGCAACATTTAGCTAGCAAGACCATACAGCCACTGTAATCAAGACCTTCAGCCCCCTTGATAAGGTGCGTAACAAAACCAGAGGGTAAGAGACGCTGCCGAATGAGGAAACTCGACGAGAAGAGGTACTGGCCAGGCAAATGAACCCGATTTGAGCGCGTCTACACCAAGCTAGGGCTTTTGTTGGTAAGACGCCAGGGATCTAGTAGGGACGAATGCAGAATGAGAGGCAGCGGTGCGTGGGTACTTCGGATGCTGGGCCACGGGGTATGGTTCTTCTGGTGTCTTGTCTAGCTTGTGCCTTGTGCTTGCTAAAGGCCAGAAACGAGCGAGGACAACCCGGACCGAGTGATGAAACCACCAGCTGACAGCCTAATACTCGAGCGTGGAAGGGAGGAGTTCGGTGGCAGATCCGGGGAAGAACCTTATGCGCCAGGCGAAGCTCGGTGAGATTGGAGGAACGGAGCGGTCCAACGTGGTTGGCTATTAGCTCAGCAGACACAGAACTGTGCAGGACGCGGCCACAATCCCGGGACAGGCCCAAGCCCCATAGGCTGAGGAGGGGGTGATGACTGTTGCAGTGACGGGACTGCAAGGTTAGAAGAGTGCTTCTGGGTTGTAGAATGGGCCAGACGCCTGGTAGGAAGGATGAGGGGTGCTGGTGTGATTATGTGTGCAGGTAATGTATGCGCCGAGGACTCTGGGTAGATGTAGAGGAGTGGGATTAATACATGTCCGTCAGAAACCGCCGTGCTACACCATCGGGAGCAAGACTAACAAGAAGAACCCCAATACCTGCGACGGTAGTAGTGCCAGCGCACTATACAGTTACTGAATAATACCGGCGACACCTGAACAGGGGGAGGTGGGCTGGAAAGCGGTCGCCGAGAAAGGAACTTGGAGAAAGCGAGAGATATGCCCGCGAGGACGATGAACGAAAGACGGGGAAGAGAAGAATAGTGTGAAGAAAAAAAAAGGATGCTGAGAGAGAAGACGTTATATGATAGCGACCGACAGTTGTGCGACGGGTTAGAGGAGAGGCCTCAGCCTTTGGAGAGAGTCTGTGTGTTGTATTGCTATGCTGCGCGCCGGGAGACTTAGCATATAAAGTACTCGTGGAGTAGCTAAGTACGGCGCAGATGTGTGAAGTGAGCAGGGCCGACAGACAGACGATAATATGGATAACCGGAGAGTCACTAATAAACCTTCGCAGCACTGGGTTCTATGTTGAGATATATGTGTAAGCCAAAGCTCCATGTACACAGACATGCAAAGTGCAAAGGCAAACAGACAAGTGAGCGAGTGGGCGGGAGAGAGCGAGCGAGAGAGAAATAAACTGGACGGGCTAAACTACTAGTAGAGGTTGTCGGTCGTTGCGAATTTACTTATTATAAGCTGGACGTTAGCAGTACCTGTTAGCCGTCACGGACGACACTAGCAGGCGAGAGAGAGGCTAAGGGCAAAATGCAAAATACGCATACAAGGGGGGGGAGGGCCACATTATGGGGTCGATAGAGGTCAAGAGGGCAGGTTAGGTAGGTACCTGCTCGGCTTCTATGCACCTGCATACTACACCTATCTCTTTGACTTACCTACCTATATACCGTTCTACCATGCTCTACATCTACATGGACATGGACGTAGTGCATCCACCCCTTTCCAGCTGACGGGCGCATAATGGTCCATGGGGGAGGCGATTTTACATGTACGTAAGGTGGTAGAGTGTAGGTGCGGTATGTCGCTGTCCCCGTCATCAAGAGGTGGCCGTCGCATTCTGATGACCGGGGGGATTCTTTAACGATCCAGAGTAAGTAGATAGGTACCTACACCTGCATCCAGTGCCTCTCTACATGTTCTTGTACTCTGGTAAAAAGATACTGTTTAAGGCTAGTAGTACCAGTGATACAGAGCATAATGCGAGCAGCATGACACACCCTCGTGTACATGGAGTAGTAGTAATATGATGCCTGGCATATACTGTACTTAGCACGAAGCAATGTCGAGCAATTAGATCTCCATGATCGTCGCAAGGAGCGAAACAAGACAGCAGAAGACGCAGGCAACTGGCGTGGTCAAGACGAGGAGGTCGAGTCGTACCCATAGCCAAGTACCTAGGTAGCGAGCCATAGCGCACCCATAGCACTCCATAGCACGTACATGACCTGAACCAACCTACCTCTCCAGGTGGTGTCTGCCCTGGATTGCACGCCTACCATTCCAGGGACCTACCCAATCCGACATGCTGCACCTGCTTGCTGCTGAAAGATGGGCAAAAGACGGGCTACTACACAACAGACATTGCTCGAGCTTCAGGTGGCAGAGTTTGAGTCGAAAAGGTCTGTTGAAAGTATGTATAGATTACGGTGAAAGTAACTTTATCCTTGCCGCAAAAAAATAAAAAATAAAAAATAAAAAAAATAAAGAGTCCTTATACCAAAGTACCAACCACACTACTTGAGATACAATTAACACATGTACACCATCATACTAAGGGAGCCACAACTATAAATACCATTCAAGGTAGTACCTACAACGTGCCTGTACTTCACTGTCTGCTACTTGTCGCTGTCACCTTTTGTATAATATAATACCATAGAGATCATTACAAATATACAAGTAGCCTTCTACAGTACTTGCCACTGGTCGACATTCAGATAGCAAAACCTATGTAGTTGTCTATTGTAAAAGAGTATAACGCTATATACTACAGGTACTGAGTACCTACTGAGTGGGTAGGTAGATGGGTAATGTACAGGTAGTGGCTCAGTCCGGTAAATACCTCGACTAGGTACCTGGCTGTGCTATTCGACTAATCGGGCCCGCACTGGGTTGTACTGGAGATCGGGAAGGAGGGTGTCGACATAGAAAATCTATGGTGTGTCTCTTGGGAATTACCGGTAGCATATCTAAGTACTTAGAGGGTACCCAGGGCCCACTCCACCGCAAGACACGAACAAGTCCCTGCTCACATGAATCATGCGGAGAAGGTACTGCAGCCACCGGACACAAGCTAAGACGCAGTGTGGGTGTGGGCTGTAGCGCAAAGGTCTCTGTCTCTCTCTCTGCCCCACGCAGGTGGACAGGGGTCTGTCTGTCCGCGCCGGGTCCCACACCTTGTGTACCGAGGTACCTCACCTGGTTCCTTGCGCGGGGTGTGGCGTCCCGGGCAAAAAAAAAGTCATAGCTGTCTCGTGTACCTCAAAGTCATAGAACGATGTCCATATAGCCATACTTTTTGGGAATTGTCAATGCCACTGCCTCTTGTTTTACCGACTGGTGGGTCTTTCAGGGTGAGGTCTATGTCAGTTCGCCTCCAAGTCAGCTACGGCTTTGCCTATCTCCATGTCTATGTAGGTGCTGGTCATGATATGGTGGCGTGCTAGGGTTATCTATATAGGTACTTGCATAAACGAAATATTGTATGAGAGCTACATCGAACTTCGGACGCCTGTGTCCAGGTGAACACTAGTAGGTATGAATTGGTAATCTTTCGTGAATACCTTGGTCATTCTTATCGTTATATTCATTTGATGCTCCTAGATATGTATTTGCATGGTCTCTTTCGTTTTCGATTCCCGCGTCAGGTTTTATTGCCTTTAGTCAAGTGATCTATAGAATGTATCCGTCGCATCTCTCGGCAATCCAAGTAGGCAGGTCCATGTCAGTGTCGGCAGACAGCTTGAGGTGTCGGGATGTAATCATCTACTAGGTTTACGTTTCATGTACATCTCCATAAGATCAAACTGTTGCTAGCCTTCTAGTAGAGGAGGATACATGACTTAGAATGACTACTTATGGGATCATGATAACTATACCCCAGACCACTATGCCACTCAGAAAAGAGTCATCAAGGGGCTTGCTGCATTCAATGAGGAGACAGCAATCTTGTTTTCTCGAGAATTGCCCCTCTTAAAGTGCGTTTGAAAACTCACTTGAGTTTTACCTCCAACTCGATGCTATTTTGCCAGAATTTATAGCACGTGCTTTGGTCCTGGGCCAGTGTAGATCGTCTTGGAATCTGCAATAATTGCCTCCTCTATACCTCCTCCGCTTGCCTCTTTACCTGTATTATCTCATCAAACGTACCTCACACGACGCAGCGAACGGCCTAAAACATACATTGTTGCATTTCGCTGAGTTCACTATCTTTGTTAGGATCCAACTCGTTTTACGGATGAATGAAAGGGCATTGCAGGCGTTCCTTTAGTGTTTCGGTGCGGTCTAGTGAATGGGCAAAATATAATTCGGGTTCGATCTACCTAGATGTCTTAAGAATCCCTTCTTTTCTATATTCTGTAGTTTGGAGAACATAGCACAGTACAAGTGAGAATACACTTATTGATGATCCTCGACAACAGTGACCAGCCACTCGTCTCGTGACGGAGCAATCCAAAGCTGAGGAAAACGTGCGCGGTACGAGCAATAGGGGCGCCCGGCACACCACTGTATGCTAAGACCGTTAAGAAGTTTTTAAAAATTAAAAACGCACGTTATTTTTCTTCAGGTCGCCGTCTCCTATCTCTTGACCTCCCGGGTTGAGAACCCGGTGGCCCGGGTAGAAAGAGCAGTCATAATAATAGCAAGTATCTTGAGCATCAACATCTTAATCAATGTGGGATATCATGCTGACACTATCTCGTGCCACTGCGCACGCCAGATAGGCAGATGCCTACCCTCCGAAGATCGCTCGAGAATATGGTCCTTACTGGTCTGTTCATTCATGAACAATCGCAGTGTGTATTTCACTTCGGCGCGGCTCTTCATAAGTAAATTTTTACCAAACTTCATCAGTACTAAGAAACGCCACCTATCTAGAAAGGGAGAAGTCATCTACGAGAAAGAAAAAAGAGGCGTCTTATCGGATGAGCCTAGCGCTGCTGACACGCATATAAACGAAATCATGTGCTTTAATAACTTGCCTCTTAGTTATTGTTCTAAAACTGCGTGTCAATTCCAAAGGATGAGAATAATATTAAATTTTGAATGAGGAGCGATGAGGATTTCTACCCATGTTTTATGCATCCGGAGGTTGAAAGTAATTCATGACTCTATAGTTGGCCTGCAAATGAGCTGCTTAGAGGTCTATTTAGTAAAGTAACGCGGTAAGAAGATAATTAACTCATTTATTGTATATGCAACTCTTCAGTAAAACAGAATTTGTTTATGACTTTGTTATGTTTTGGGTTGAGGTCAGGCTAATTCCCGAGGCTATTCAAGAACTGATACTCTTATCACGGTCCTTTATCTCGAGCGGTCTTGAAGATCTTTGACGAACTCATTGGTTCAATGGCTTTCGGCAGCGTGCACTGCCCCTGCATAGTCATCCTTGTTTTCGAATACATGGCCTCAAACGACCAACAGCAAGTTCGAAAAGCTAAAACCGCGTGATACTGAGCAGTGGAGAGGGTTCACGGATGACTTATCTCTTCGATTTGAGTAGCTTTGATTCCAGGTACATCTCGTGTGAGAGCGTCTGCAGCGTGTCTGGTTCTGTGCCGGAATCTCCACTACAGGCTTCAAGGGATGGGATGATCGTGGACATGTGCAGTGCGCTAGAATCCCATGCTTCTCCAATAAGGGTGTTTGTTTGCAATTTGGAAACTAACTTAGGTCTCTGCTCTATTTCACTCTAGGTAATGTAGGTAATGTAGGTACAGTAGAGATCGGTTTCGAAATACCCTGGCAACCCCTTCCCGTAGCTAAATCGCGAAAAGATCGCCGTCATGTTTCGCGGATAAGTAAGTAGATGCTTGAACAAACGCAAGTTCGACACAAAAAAAGAAAGCAAGCAAATCTGATCACCCGTCAGCTGATAGATACTATTATTGCAGCATGTATTTCGGGGGGTCAGAATGGGGTCATTGCCGCTAGCTTCTGCGCCGTCGGATTGAGATAGCTAACCGTTCTCTTCATAGCGCACTTCTTGCTCGCAGCGAGGCAAATCAGCAGATGCTGCGCACCACCTGCAACCTAGGCGGATTCGACGAATTGTCTTGCGGCCACCTACACCGCTCCAGTGGTATGGGCTGGGTGTCACGAAGGTTGACAAATCAGCTGGGACTGGCAACTTACCACGAACGCAACGCAAGAGGAGATTTTGGCGAGACGCCTTTAGCGACTTGAGGCATAGGAGGCATCTATTGGCAAAGTAGAGATGAACTACATTCTGACTTAACATGTCTACAGTAAGAAGGCAGCATTGCCACTTACTAAGCAGACCCTAGCCACACTTTGCCTGGTGAGATCGCCGTTTCTGGTAAATTAATCTATCTAATTGTAGATAAACCCTAGCTAAATATCCCAATACTACGGTAGATTAAGTATGGACTGTAGGCAGTTTACACAACATGAGATTGACTTCAACATCGTAATTACAGTCTGTCAATTCCAACGCGCGCGCATATACAATCATTCTCTAACACATTCAGCCCGTTTCCATCCCTCTCTCCCATCCTCGCCTGAAAAAAGGCGTGCCTACATACAGTCCATTCGCTTCCCTGCCACTCCGGTATACATGGTCTAATAATAGCGAACTTAGGTAGTATACACTGGGTGGTAGCATAGTCAAGGTGGTAAGGTAGGTAGGTGTACGTCCCTTCGGAATTTGCCTCCTGATACGCACACCCTATAATTCTTCTCCCTTTTTGACGGGTGTTTATTTTCGGTAGACTACGCGATAGGACATATCTGCCATGTTGTGTACTTGCCCATTTCTCTGCTGGCATCTACTGCTGTACGACCTGTTCGCTAACTTGTAGGTATAGAGTCCATTTTTGCGCTGCATGCATTGTACGTGCGGTAGATGTCGTTGTTCTGGTCCTCGTTGGCTGTAGCTTGTCATCATACCCTACCTACCATCTCACCAAACACATTCGTGTCTGCCTGCATGCTTCCTTACCTGCCACTCGCACTTGTATACCTATCTACCTACCTAGCTGGGCTACATTAAGAAATTGAGAACTGCCCAGCTCCCAGTCTGCATTAATAGCAATCCCCATTTAGTTACATTGTTTTGCTGAAGACCGTCCAATCGTCCGTCAATTGGCCCGGCTCTATACGCCACTGAAGGAGGCAACGCTTCACCTCCCCACCAGTCAGGTCGCGTGCTTTTCACCAGTCCAAATAGTCCAACTATACCAACGGTCCTACTGACACGACGGGATCACGCACGCACGCGCACAGAGATAACAACACCCCAAATTGTCTCTGGGTTGACGTCATGGCATCTCGGGGATATTTCTAATCCGTATCCCTGCCTCCCGGCGACCCTGTTGCTTGCCTAGTTTGGCACATACGGGGCATCCACATCTGTCTTGTCGAGACTTTTCATCATTTTCTAACTCCAACCATATCGCTGAATTCCGGCATCGCCAAGAACGTCGCCGGCAAGGCCACAAGTTTTTCTTCGTCGAAAATAGGGTTGAGCTTTCGGCATTATGGCTAAATCACGGCGTTATCATGACAACTACATACCGGATAGCTTGAGGATATCGTCGACCCGCTGTCAGCATTAAGTTGGGAATAGTCTCAGCAGCTTCTTATCTGATGGTTTCTGACCGAACCAGGGCCTTGCAAAACGCATCGCACGCCCGAGGAAATCGGCTCTGCTCGACTCGGATGTTCCCGAGCCATCTTGGTTCTTCCTAGGAGATCTATGACACGCGCCCGCGCACTCAACTTGGCGTCGACTTCTCGCTTAACTCGTTGGACTTGTATCTCGATATGGATATTCTAAGATCATCGCGCGTGTGTCAGTATACGTCAACCACCACAGGTCGGCGCAGGTCAGCAGCGGCTTCTCTCGTCTGCGGTATCATCTGCTGTATCATCTGCTGCGGTTATTCCTAATAATTAGACGACATGATGTTTTGATGGGGACCGGCGGCGAAGGCGACGCAAGCTACGGCAAGCGGCAAGTTCAAGGATCCAGGCCGTTACGCGATTGGGAAGCCCACTCGTGTCAGATAGTCATCTCATGACAGACTCGAATAAAGAAAACCCCACAGCCTCCTCATGACTGCGTTCATATCGCCTCCATCGAAGCCGACAACACCTGCGGTTCATGGCGCATCCTGCACGATGCGACGTCACGGGAGGCGTCTTCTGTACAGCATCCCGGATTGCCCCCTGGCCTCTATCTGGTGGCCTCACCCCTGACATTACACCGCGTGCGGTATGTTGGGGGCTAAATACTGCAATGATATCCTCTCCTGTCTTACACCACCACCACTACCATCACCACCACCACCACCACCTCCTCTTCTACCGGCAACAACAACAACATACATTAGCTTCTGTGGGCAGATGTCTACGTGTCAAGTGAGCACGGTGCTTTACATCACTTTAGTTTCTCGTCGAGGCAGCGCCGCCTGGCCAATGGCACCGTACAACGGGCTTAATCTGAAACATGACGTTCCCGTCAACGTGCATCGGTGCCCGCGCTTCCGTCTCTGTTATTCGACGCGCACGAAACATTCCATAAATCAGTGCAGCGCGACTGTGAGCCCTACCGCGTACAGACGGATACTACTAGTCAATGTCACTCGCCTCTGCCTCTCGAGCGCATGCACGCTTTTCCCTCAAGAATCCGCATGCCAAGCTTTTATGTCTAAGATGATCTTAGTCGCATCTCGCGTAGCTCACCATACTTGGTAATGGGGGTGTACCCGCCGTCAGTGTCCGCCAAGAGGAGGAACAGACACTACAGATACACTACCCGGATATGTATTTTAGTTTATTTAGTTGTCGGTACACTATGATCAGCTCGATGGCTTGCATCCTCCTGTTATGTTGTACCTCCAGCCCACCCCACACGGAGTCAGTGGAGGGCTCATCGGGACTAGGTTCATACATAAGTAAGTAGGAACATGGTGAGAATAACTACATGCTACGTGCCCCTCGCTACCCTCAACAGCTTGGCTCTCTTATATAGATACTATTGTCGTTCATATCTTCTGTGTAAGCAATAGAGGTGGAAGCATTCTTCAGCAACTCTTCAGCCGTCCCGTCGCCCTATTTGACCACCTTCAATTAGAAACATAACGGCAGCAATTGCCGTCCTAGTTTTAAAAGAGCCTATTGTTGTCGTTCATCAACCCTGACCTAACAATATGCCGAGGGCATATATCTACATATCTCCACTTGTCGTCTCGCGTGCACACAGTCTCTACTATCATAGCAGCTTCATTGGACAACGTGGCGGATTGGTCCATGCCTCATGCAGCAGCGACAGGGACAGGGTCAGATATGCTCTCCATAACAATCGCCTTGACTGCTCGAGATGCTGTATTCTCCCAGGCAGCTGGTCCGCGATTGAGCTTGACGACGCTCGCCTGCTCCGCTTGATCTCTGGGACCCTCCCGATTAATTTGCCCAAATTCCTTCGACCAATCCTTGCCGCGGCTTTTGCGTGTGCCCGGCGCATAGCGCTATTGATTTTGTCGTCTTGGTCAGCCGTCGTTAGCCCAACACGGCTAACTTATCCGGAGCGAGCAGCTCTTTTGCAACATTGCGTTACAATTTAGCGCCGGCCGGCTGCAATATCACAGTCCGCGTCCCGTCCTTCTTCCTAGGAGTCGTAAGATACGTGTTTATTGGCCCGGTAAGCGTTGTCATTCGCCTCCTACCTGGTGTACCACCTATCTGTCTTACTGACTGTGTACGACACTGCGCTCAAGTCTGGGTAGTCGGGGTTCCTGTGCGGACGCCGCATAGCTACCTACAATCCTTCCACCCTTCTACTCACGTTGTGGTTCCTCGTTCTTCTCATTGGACTCATAACGTCACAGGGGCCCCATGTGTCTTAGCACTGATGTTGTCAGTTGGACTAATAAGCTTGAGATACACCATGATTACGTAGTAGACATGTTGTCCCTGCCGATACCCTTGCATCCCACAAAGCCCCAGAGAGAGGATAGTAGTATCGGCCAAAGTGACAGTGCTACTGTACTATAAGTACTATGCTTACACTCACTTCACCCTAGCCCAATAGTGCTTTGTGGCGGTGCTCAATAGCTATTGATGAGAAGTTCCATGCTCTTTCGGCTTCGTTACCAAGACAGGCTCAAGAGTGGATGATCATTCAGCTGCACCAGTTATTATTCCCAACACCGCTCTACCTTCCCCAGACGACCTCTCAAGATGGTATATCCCCCGGCCTGCCCTCCTATGAGTATGCTTAACTGCTTTTGACTCGACTATAATTCCCCTATTTAATCGGCACATCTTATTTTTAGGAACTTGCCTGCGCGACCAGGTGAGTGGCCTGGTTATTCCAGTAAACAACCTCAATAGTTTCGCGGAAGGATGACACTGCTGCCGGTCGGCGCACTACCTGCACTACGATTGCGAATCAGGGTCCAGCGACCGATATCGCGCCACGCCCGTGGCTGTCTCTATCCATCCGGAACCCGCGATAGGCCTGAACCGCAATGGAACGGTGCACCCAGCAGCTCGGGACGCCGACAACTCTGCTCCCGTGTCAGGTAGCCGCAGGTTTGAAGGGACGATTCGGAAAGACCGCTCATTGACGCAAGAGAGCTCGTGTTTGCCGCTCCGCACAACCCTCCCCTCATCCATCCCTTCTCCCGTGATGCCGCAGAGCACGGCTTGTGCCGAAGGGTGGATGTGCGTGCCTTGATTTTCCCCATCACATCATTGTGCATGTCTCTGCACTGCCACGATGAGACCCTTTGTTTCTAATTGTCCGATGATAAATGCAACCCAGCGAGGTCAATCCGTGCCACAGGAGGCATAGAAGCAAAAAGGCGACCGTCGATCATTTCCAGGAACGATAGGGCGGCCTTTGCCGTGCTAATGAAAAAGCGAATTCCCATACCCAGATTTCAAAGTGGCATTCTCCCCTGTAACGTGGAGGTATGGCCATTAGATTAATCATTGGCCATCGTCTTGGGAGACGGCGTAGACCCAAGGATATATCCATACCATACCCTTATTATTCTATTCTTAGTTTGCTCGTAGCAATCATTTTCTGGAACGTTTCCTTTGGCCCCCTTCGAGTCCGAGCTCGGACCTGCGGCCTTCGTTACATCATTGATAGTCATAGGGTGGAAGACCCTGAATATATTCCCCCTTTGATAAGATCGGCTGCCCAAAGACGTCGCTGACGGCAGGGGATTGCCTTCGTATCTTACCTCGTGTAACCCAAGCTCGACAGCCCACTTGCCGCTTTCATTGGCCCTCCGGCACTATCGTCGCTGACCACACGGCAACTCCCTTGCGCAACGTTAAAGCCCTATATTCTGATGATGGCGAATTCAATTTCCCAGCTTATTCGTCAATCCCTGGCAATAGCGGTAGCACTCGTGTGGCGATAACGATGCATGCGCCGTACTTTGCCTGTGTCGTCGCCACAAGCGACGCCGATCCTGTGGCTGTATCGTAGTTATACCCCTACGCCGAGCAGCATACCCCGTCGCAACCCTCCACATCCAGCCCTGTCACTATAGCCTGATGGGCGGATGATATACATACCTTTGGATAAGGCTGGCAAGGCTATTTCAGACACGAGGTGATCGTCGCGAGGCCGTCGTAATTATTACATCTGACGGGTTTCTCCGTGATGTTGGTAAGCTGACACTACCCTCTGAATTGCACACCTCATATCGCATCATGGTCTGAATTCAGGGGTAGTGACGACTCGTGGGATTCGTAGCCTAGCATAGGTCTCGCGATATCGGGGTCGTATTGGGAGGAGGCTCTTGGATGCAGTGGACATTTCACCACGGGCTCTTACGCTAGATGCAGCCTACACGCTAGGTGTGTGAAAGCCATACTGTGTATATTCCCTGTTATACCCTGTCTCCCGAGGACGCGGTAACGGGGACTCGGCGCTGTTGACGGATACATGCCGACCTAGGCACGTTCTACAGCGATCATTTTTACTAGAGCAACGGCAGGGTGAGACTTTTGGTGTCAGGAGCGTAGAGCTCATGGGCGAACAGGAATACTCGGTGTTGGCAACGTTAGAGTTATGTCGAGGAGTTCACGCAGATGTTTAAGACAGTTGAGATTAAAAACGACCGAGAATATAGAGTTATTTTTAATGCAATACTGTATAATTTCGCTAAGTCGTTTTGAATTGTCTCGTTTACTAGAGGTTGGGCTCAAGATGGTAGGATAGAGAGTAGAGACAGTCTTAGTTCAACTATGATTAGTCTTCATTCAAAGTAGTATCTCTCATATAGGATCTAGTATGTACACATTTGTTCAAGCATTAGTATGAAAAGCTTCCATGACTTAAGATTCTGACCAATAAGTAGACTCCCGCAGACCGCATTACTATTAATGAAGAGTAGCCATCGACACAACCCCAGCCATGAGGCTTCGCCAAGATTAATCATTCATGTCATATTCGAATGCTATGCCTCTTAATTCTCAACGTGCGGATGAGCTACCTTCAGTGTTCCTGTTCGTAGGTGTTTAGAAGGAGCTCAGCTATTGAGACCAATACATACATGCTATGCCATTAGAGTTGCGTGCCTTTATAACATTGCATGCTACAACTTGAAGAGAGTCTTCAACGCGAAAGGATTATAGAAAAGGTAAACGAAACAAAAGATGCATGAGAGAGCTAAGAATAGCCAAGATCTTTCATGTTCATATGACAAATTGAAGAAATCACAGAAGGACGGTTCTAATCTGCGTGATGACTGGTGTAGGTCTCCCAGACTCTTGGCCGCCAACCCTACTCAGACCTGACAGATTAGCATCTTCGGTCCTCCGCCGAGTTATGAAGCTTAAGTAAAACTAAAAGTCATTCAAATCCGAAGTAGTGCTTGTTTTCAAGCGTCGACGGAGCATCCGTGGATTATCTGCAGAGCAAGGCCTCATTAAAATCAACGGAAGGTGTAAACCAATACTGGGTTAGATCGTTTCTGCGTCCGTGAGCGCATTACTCCCGAGGTGAATCATCACGGAATAATGATTTAAAGAGATGCATAAATATACGTATACAGTGTCAGAGTTCTAGTGAATTTGGATTATTAGCCGCTTCAAAATCAAGCTTCTTCGTCTAGCCTAGCCAGTGTATCTGCAACAACGACCGAGTTTCAGTCGATCGGACAGGATGCCCTCACGCCTGGAACAGCGGTCGACATTTCCAACGTAGTAATGACTGAAACTAGCTTGTAAAAGGTGCTCGAAGTTGCCGCCCTGAGCCAAGAGGATCTCTTGATCACAAAGACTATAATACTGCAGGAGACGACTTTAACTTCGCACCTTCGTCTAGTGAAGCCCGGCGTGTACGTGAAGAGGGCTACGAGCTCCCCATTATTCTGACGTCCGGTATCCATAGCAGCAAGCCCCTTCCCGGGCTGTCGAGGAGTATCGCCTGGAGAGACGCCGTCGAGGCATTGAACCGACCGCTCGCGGTCGAACCCTGATGTTGGAGAAGCTTAGTGAAGAAGTTATCACTCGCTTTGCCCAGAAGCAATTCGTCAAAGAGGTCGAAAAGACCCGGGAGATAATTAGTAGAAATGTATCTTCTCAGTACGCGCTGTCCTTTTGCTACGGGTCAACAATTTGTCCTTGATGGTGACTACACATGTAAGCGAACAGTAGTATGTTATAATTAATGTGTTTTTAGTTTGATTAAGTTGTCAAACGCTTGAAACAGGTCATGAGTTAATTTCTCTCTATTCTAACTTCACGCTATAGAAACTACTACAAACAAGGGCAATTCTTCAAACTAGGCAAAAAATCAAGGACTTAAGGAAATTCATCCAGAGTGACGAACAAGCTTAGATACTTGGTGGAAGAGGGGCCGTTGTTGTGCTAACGGTAATAGTGGCAACTACCAATGCCCCCGTTGTTGATTCCGTACTCTTTCTCTTGGGTTTACCATCGTTTCTCGAGTAACTGGGCGCCAGATGGCCGTTCTGACGGGTTGAGCTTGAAGACTCCTCGAAATAGACATACAAGTTTCCGAGCTTCTTCGGTTCCTATGTCCTCTGCTTTGTACTTCATAAATACGTCTTCCAGCGAAGGTAGGGGCACCGGAGGACCAGAATCTAGAGGTGGGAAGCGAGCCGTCCTGGCCCTGTTCTCTTCACTATTGTCAAAGTCTAAAGGTCCAAAGTTTAACCGCTCCCCGTTCGGACCAAAGTACAACGAGTACCTAGGCCACACATCGCGTAAATCTTGTGGTAATGGGCCGACTGTATAGAAAGTCTGAATAAAATGCGTGTCATTGGTGACTTGGAGCGTGTCAAAAATGTAGACACATGAAATAGGACACTGTCGGCCAGGACTTCGTACATAAGACACCAGAAACTCCCGATGTCAATCGCGCAGTCAACTTTGTTCCCCAAGATGGTTTTCGGTGTTCTATAAACTAGAGGCGTGTGAATGAATGATGGGGGGTTGTGTATTCGAAAAGCTTAGTCCCGAGTTCATATCAGTAAATGCTATAACATATATTAATGTAGATGGAAGTAGGAATCACACCCCCGCCGAAGTCTGCCAATTTTACTGTATCACAGACTTGTACGCTTTCCTCGGTGATCGGTTCTGGAGTAATCAGGTACTTTGGAGACCATCGGTCAACTTTACCATCTTTTCGCTTTACCAGATCTTGTTGTGCTGCCGATTTTAATTTATTAGGAGAGAAACGTGATATATCTCGGAGAGGAAACAGTAAGTTCCTAGGCTGTAGGTCGCCATGAACGACGTTATTATCGTGAAGAAGTTCCAACGCCAGAAGAACGCCCCTAAGAATGCGTTTATTTCGAGGGGTTGAGAACCGATGACTCGGTGGATTCAGCGGATCGTATTCCTTATGCGGCGCGTTCAGGACGCTGGAGACACTCGGGCCCACCGGCTCAGTCATAAAACGGAAATGTCTTCCGTTGGGGCCTTCAAGTGTGAAAAGGTCTGATGCCAGAAGGAGGAAGTTGGAGTGAATGTCTTTGGGGATGTTGGCGGCCAGATGCTGCTGAATTGACAATTCATTTGTTACATCCGCCTTGGCAGCATGGGCCTTCAAAGCGACGTATTTGATCTACCCGCTACTGGAACCTCTGCCATGCAAAGAACTCAGTATACTTCTCGTGCGTAACTGGAGCAGGTGGCCTACTTAATGAAATTACTTACGCTGTATCCTCTGCTAACCAAACAGTGGCATACGAACCGTTCCCTAGCTTTCTAATGATATGGTAACGCTCGTGTAGTATGTCCCCTAGATTGACCCGGTGGAAACTACCTGGGCGGTACATCTGAATCGACTCGCAGGGAGTATGCATGGGCTCGAATCTGGACTCCTTCCTAAGGGCACTGTATGCGGCGGGGTTGCTGGAAAAGACATTGTACCTAGAAAAGCCGACGGGTGTAAGAATCAGGTAAGTATTTTGCTGGTGACGGCAGCTGCGCGATATAATATTCAGCGTCTCTCAAGAACTGTAGATCTGGAATCATACAACAATAGCGTCTTGTTGTTATTGGCGTTATTGTTGGTGTTATCACGAGATTGGGCGCTTCGAGAACCAACACGACGAAATTGGGTCATTAGTGAGCGCGTAACGTCTGTCATGCATTGTCGTCTAAGCTACCGTAACAGCACACGTTAAACCCGCAGCTGTCGCGCTAGCTGGTACTTGTGAGCAAGATAATTAAAGCTAATCAGCCTAAAGGTAACGATTACCGTCCTTTGGATAAAGACTATGACAGATTTGTAGACTAGTAGTACTCTTACTTTCTTGGAAGATAGTGTTGGGCTGAAAAATATCATCCTGTTGACCTGTGGGTAGCAGAGTACCTGGCGTATTAGTTTTACTTACAGCCCCTGTTCAGGTTCGTTCGTATAATGGGACAATATGCCTTGAGAACACTATGCGCGAGTTCACTGATTCGAAGCCACTTGTGCATATGGAAGAACAGACAGAAAGTCGTCACTAAGAAAGACGCTCACTGGTATGTGGGGAAACTGAAGAGTGCCCATGAAGAGATTATGAAGAGTGACGAGGGGTGGTAGTATATTTAGCCTTACTACTAGATAGTAGAAACAATATACATTTTGTGTTAATCTTGTATCATAATTATCTCCCGTTGATACGCGAACAAGTAAATCTGCAAGTCTGTGACATATTGCCTGGCAATGTATAGTCATTAATCGAGTAATACCTATAAAAACAATCGCCGTTAGCTCTTTTCCGTCTACGCCGCCGGGACCCGCCACGATCTAAAGGCAGAATTTATAATCAAAATATAAAGTCCGCTATGCTTCGGAGTGAAATGATCTTAGTGGCATCTACTATACAATAATCAATGCACTCTAATTAGATTTTGCCTATCAAGGCGGGCGAGGTTGAAAACATCGCTTCGGGGCCTCGGCGGCGTTATTCGTTGCCTGCTCCATCATCCAAGAATTTCTTTCGCTCGCGGCAAACGTGATATAGGGGGCTATAAGCAAAACCACCGGATCACGACCACCCCCCCTGCCTAATATATACAGAACTTATAAAGCTATTTTTATCACTAATATATTATTTTTAAAGCTGTTTTTAGTATTTCTATTAGCTTTTAGCGGTCTTAACCTCTATAACCTTTTTAGTATCTATATCTTTATATTTTAAACTATTATAATCGACAGTTTTATTAATATATATAATCTTTAAGCGTAGTTTACGTTTTACCTTATCATCTTAATTAATCTAAGTTATAAAAGTCTTATTTTACTATTTAAAAATATAATAATTTAAGTTTATTAGTTAAAAGCTTTATTAGTCTTTATAAAAAACAGCTTTTATAAAAAATTATTAAATAAAAGATAAATTATAACTAACACATCTCTTAATTAACCTAACTACCCTGGTTTTTTATATAAAATCTATATTTAAAAATCTTAATAACTTTATTAAT
>NPFG01000320.1:0-46132 GCA_002288965.1 Xylaria sp. MSU_SB201401
ACCCACCCAACAATCCCGAAGCCACCGACACGATCCGAGCTCGACGCCCCTCACTAATCGAAGCACTCCCCGAAACTTCTCTAGCAGCAGTCGCCTACCCAAAAGAACAAACGACAGTATGGAGAGGGAGAGGACGGACAAGTCGGCCGTCAAGGTGCCCAAGGGTACGCGCGACTGGGTCGGCGCCGACATCAAGATTCGAGACCGTATCTTCAAGGCCGCCGAGGATGCCTTCTCTCGCCACGGAGGCGTCGCCCTAGACACGCCTGTCTTCGAACTAAAAAGCATTCTCGCAGGAAAGTACGGAGTGAGTTCACATCAATGGTCCCTCCATACCATATAACTGTAAGACTAAGCTAACGCGATTCTCCAGGAAGACTCCAAGTTGATTTACGAACTAGCAGACCAGGGCGGCGTACGTCTACATCCCCCGACAGATTTTTACTTCAACAACTACGGACGAATACTGACCGCAATCAGGAGGATCTTGCGCTTCGATATGATTTGACGGTAAGCCTTCTCGTACTATGATTAGAATGCCGTTTGCGCCGTTAACTAAACAATCTGTTCCTTATAGGTTCCCTTCGCGAGATGGCTTGCCATGAACAGCACACAACAGATCAAGCGTTACCACATCGCCAAGGTCTACCGAAGAGATCAGCCTGTTCGTTGAACCAGTTTCCCCTACACTATACTATCATTGAAGTCCATACATACCCAAGTTGGACCTATAGCTCCAACTAAACATAATACCGCGGTGGCCAGTGGAGTACTTGGCGACTGCGCATACTCTTAGTCACCGTGACAGATGGAACGACAGGCCATAATGAGGAAGAACATGTCACTGAGATTGAGGAAGAAGGTTATTACTAACAGTCTTTTTACACAGGCTATCGCGAGAGGCCGTATGCGCGAGTTCTATCAGTGCGACTTTGACATTGCCGGCGAATACGATCCAATGATACCTGATGCCGAAATCCTCCGAATCGTATACGAGGTTTTCTCGACGCTTGGTTTAGCCAAGGACGTCACTGTCAAGATTAACCACCGCAAAATCCTCGACGTACGTTGACCATCGGTTGGCTTGCCAATTGCGCATTTCATCGCCAGTTAGATACTAATCATTGGGGATAGGGTTTGTTCGCGGTTGCTGGTGTGCCCGACGATAAAATTAGATCAATAAGTTCCGCGGTCGACAAGCTCGACAAGATGAGTCCCGAGGAGGTGAAGAAGGAGATGACGGAGAAGGGCCTCGAAGGCACCGTTGCCGATGAGATCCTGGAGTGGACCAAATACAACGGCGACATACCCAAAATACTGGAACTTCTGAAAAATAACGAAAAGATGTTTGCAAACGAGAAGATCAAGCAGGGAATAAACGAGATGAGCTTGCTCCACGACTACCTCGACGCTTATGGAATTGCGGACCAGGTCTCATTCGATCTGGCGCTAGCTCGCGGTCTCGACTATTATACAGGTATGGGACCATTGTATTGTTCGTGAAGACGAATCCTTTATCGCTAACATCTTCTCAGGTTTGATTTACGAAGCTGTGATTGAACTTAGCGCCAAGGATCGCTCAGCCGAGACGAGAGTGGGTAGCATTGCTGCTGGTGGACGCTATGATAACCTTGTCGGCATGTACGGCCGGAAACAGATCCCCTGTATCGGCATATCGTTTGGTGTCGACCGTATCTTCACAATCTTAAAAGCGCGCCACGAACAAGAGAAGCAGAAAGTACGTGGCAGCGATGTCTACGTCATGGTTTTCGGCGGCAAGAATGGTCTTCTCACGGAGCGCATGCGCATAGCGCGCTTGCTCTGGGACGCTGGTCTGAGCGCCGAGTTCTCACCAAAGGTCAAGCCACGTCTTCCGCAGCAGTTCAAGGCCGCTGAGGTAGGCGGTATACCTCTCGCAGTCATTATCGGTGAAGACGAGTTGAAAGCCGGCAAGGTGAAGGTCAAGGTCATGGGCTTGCCTGACGGCCACCCGGAAAAGGAGGGCAAGATGATAGATAAGACGGACCTTGCTGCTGAGTGTAAGAGGTTATTGGCTGAGGATGTGCAACAGGTGAATGGTGAACAGACTTTGCCTATTCGGGAGTAGAAGGATGAATGAATAGAAATACAATTAGATTCGAAGAGCTTAGCCCCCTGATCGATCTGTGGTGCTCGTCCACGCTCAGGATAGATGGGCGGCTAGGGCGTCTTCACTCTTCTCTATCGTGATCTTTTGCTGTAATGTACGTTGCGAAAGTATAACTGTTGGCAGCAATCTGCATGGTATAGCAGCATATGGTCCATGTATCAGTAGATAGATAAATGTCAGCGTCTAGAATGGTGTCATATAACAGAAGAGGAAGAACTTCAAGAGAAAATAAATACTTCATGAGAACGGTGGTCAAGAAGAGGAACTTTGGCTGCACGAATACACAACGCTGACGACTTAACTAGTAGTAGCCCGAGCCAGTAAGATCTGGCAATTTCTTACTATCTAAAACCGTAACTACGCCCCTCGTTCAGATCGTTATGATTTTGAAGACGATTGTTTACGCCCGTATATATATCTCCATGGACCGGGAAGGGAAGTAAGTGAAATATGTGAATTAAACATGGCGAGAGGATTTATCATCAGAAGATACCGATTTTTGTCTTTTCTTTACAGTGGCTTTATAGTAGATGAGTACATGTCTAAGAAAATCTCAAGTCTTATATGAATTAAGTTGTTCCATCAACTGACCTGATCTGGTGTCCACCAAGGCCCTTTTCTGTGTCCTTCTGTGCCCTTTTCTCTATACATCTATCTGTTTGGCAATGGCAAGGATAGGGTAGAAGGTAAAGTAGCTATCCTCCTAAGCTTGTCAACTTAGTCGATAGACTGGATAAACATCTCATGACCCAATCGGACTTTTTCATTTTTCTGTTTACCTCTTCCTATTTGGCTAACTAAACGACCTCCCACCTCGCCAACCACCCAACACTCTGCCCGGCCTCGCGAACGATACACAGTCTCGCCTGTTCCTCGATCATTCTCTTTCTCCCTCTCCTTATCTTTCCCTTTCTCCCTGTTCTTACCCTCACCCTCCTTCTCCTTTCCCTTCCCCTTCCCCTTACTTTCGTCCTTCCCCCTATCCTTACCCTTCCTCATCCCCTCCTCCACCAACGCCCGCTGCGCATGTACGGCAGCTATACTCCCGATAGCCTCGCCGCGCCCATCGCGCAGATTGAACGCCCCCGTCGTGACGTAGCCGATGAGATCCCTCGCGTCGGGACAGAGCGGGTGTCCGTTGATAGAGGCGCTGTTGGCATGGAGATAACTCAGGTCTGCGGAGGAGAAGAATGACGATGAGGGAGGCGGGGTGTTGATTAGGGATTGGGCTAGGGCTTGGCGGCGGGCTGAGGGGGTGAGGGTTGCAGGATTTGGTTTCTTGGGCTTGGTATTGTTGTTGTGAGTTGGTTTAGAGGGGCGTTGGGCGAGCCATTGTGCTCGTAGATCTGCGGGTAATTGTTGATGATGGCGTTTATCTGGTGCTGAGATGATGGTGGTGGTGGTGGCGGCTGGGTTGCTGGGACTTCGGCTTGTGAGGATATTGCTACCGGAGTTGGTGCGCTGTTTTCGGGAAGGCGGTATATGCGCGCGCAGGGTGTTACTACGCCTCGGCCGAGCAGCTTGATACTCACGGTAATAGTAGAGTTGGGTGGGAGGGAGATAGGCGGTCGAGTTGACGTGAAAGTGGTGAAGATGTTTTTGGGAATATACGTGATGGTGTCATCTGTAAGGGGCTCGATACCGGCCAAGCCTTTTAGTTTCTTTTCTGTCGTCTTGTTCTTGTCAGGCTCGCCTACTTCTGGTGCATCTGCCATTTCGTGGTCTTTATCATTATCACCGTCGGTTGGTGCTGTATCTATCACCTTTGGCTGTGGCAGATTGAATAAAGTTTTGAAATCGCAGCTCCAGCCCACGCCGACTTCCCCTTTGCGCCCGGCGCCGAGATCGACGGTTTCCCATTTCACCCGCTTGTTCTTGGGCTTGCGATCCCAAGTCCTCCACCTGTTTTGTCGCTCCCTGGTCTCCCAAGTATTACCCGCGCTCGTCCCGGGTACATCGCCGGGAAACCACGGCTGGCCGCGCTCAAATGAAAGTTGTCTAATTTCGTCGAGACCGCCGAAGGTCGGATTGCCCCCAGTAGATAGCGGGTAATGCATCAAGCTGTACCATACAGACTGCACGCACTTCCACGGAAGCAGGATAGTCCACGTCCCTGGCACAGTCGACTCAATCGAGTTTCGTGAAGCTAATAATATGATGGGGATCGGAGGATCGATATTGCTGGGCTCGAGGGGGGCACCCGGTCCCGTCTTCCCTCGACGACGATTAAGAGACTTCTGAGATGGAAGTTTAGAAGCTCTAAATCGAGCATCTCGGTCGAACAACTGGTATGGCCCGAGATCTTCGTCCTTGCGAAACGCAGAGATAGATTCGAGGAGACGGATTTGCGTTTGCTTGTCCGTGACGGGCGGTGTTTGTACCTTCCGCGGTGGGTATTTGAGACGTGGATCAATGATAGAGAATGCTAACAAGGCCCCTAAAGGCAGGGACGCCGGATCTCTCAGACCTGATAGGGATTCAAACTTGGAGGCGTGTGCTTGCTTGGAGCCTGAATTGACAGGCTTGAGCACGCCGAGCAAGGCCTCGGTTGCGCCGGGTCCTGTGATATCTATGCTTCCAATCTCATGTCGTAAATCTTGTAAGTACGGCTGAGGCTTGTACGCTTTTGTGAGTTTTAACAGCACATTGAATGTTTCGAGGAAAGCGGATGGGTGAATGCGAATGAAAATCTGTCTCAAGGTAGTGTCTGCTTGGGACTCAACAGATGTCTTCGGAGGATCCCAGATGATAGTCGCTGGGCCAATAACACAGACGGCGTTCTTGACTTTTCTGCTCAGATTACCAGTCCAATGTACGGCCCCTGCTCTCCAACGTGATCCCCTTGCGTTCCATAATGAGTCTTGTGTAAGTCCGATGTCTTTAAGGATATTCTGGATGATGTTTTCTTTCCCAAACACACCGATCGTGCTTATGTAGCTCATATCCCAGGCCATAGCCCCCTTTTCCCATTGAACTCGGTGGGTTGGTCGATAGTTCTTCTGTGTTGGGGTAAGGGGAATTGAGAAGCCCCATAGAGGCTCTGAGGGGAGTGTCATCCTAGCCCTCTTAGCATGCCATAAGTGGGTAGGCAACCAAGTCTTGTTCAACTGTCGTTTTCTGAACCTAGGCGCGGTGACAGGAAGATCATTCACTTCGTTCCTCCGTATCTTGGGCCTGGCAGCGCGTGTCTCTATAGCGTTACTGTCCGAACCCAGGCTTTTCTTGAGTTTAAGTAACTGCTTCCGCTTGGCGAGAATGCCCAGCCTCCGCGCCGTCTCAGCACGTAACCTTGCTCTTGACGTCTTGGGCTTTCTCGTTCTCGAATTGACCGTCGGAGTGTTGTCTTCGGCCATCTCCCGCTTAGCTCGTCTGTGTAAACGCTTGGGTATCCTCTTATAATTATGAGCAGCCGTTCTCCGTCTCATGGTGAAAGGTACACGCTGGAACGCACGGCTTGTCGCCGAGGCCCTGGTCCGACGCATGCTCTCATCCAGGGCATTGATCTCAAAGGCCATGGAGTTGACGAAGGACTGCACATTGAGCTCGCCATCTTGAAGTGCGGCGTGTGGGTTCTGCACGGCTATACTTCGTGAGTCATGCAATTTGTTTCTCTTGAGGGCTCTCGGGTTGGACTGCGAGTTGTTATCTTGAGGTCCATTTTTTCTCTTGTTTGGCTGGCTCGAGTTATTCTTGCCGTTTGATGCTTGCTGGGGAGGCATCTCGACTCCTTACCCACGATAGGGGGTTGCATAAGCAACACTAGGTATCTTAGTCTCCAAGTGCAGAAATGTGAAGCTCTTTGTTCCGTGCTTAATATTTATATCGAGAAATATAGTTCCATAGCTCTAACGCTTTACACGATGCTGGCAGTGCTGAGCTCGTTGTTACAGCCAAGTCTACATGCGTTGCGATGCATGAAATGACTCGGAGCACTTTCAAGTTTCCTGAAGATCAACTCTCGCATGGGAATGGTTTCTCAACGGGATTATCGACAAATGGGTACGAGTTTGTATTTCCCATCTCAGTAATTCAGCTCGTGCTCAGCATGTTTTTCTCGTGGTGTAGGTCCAAAGTGTCATGCCGGCATGCGAAAATAGCTGATAATTGGCTGACGAGAGGGGAATTTTACGTACCGAGGAACTAACCCGTTTGAGAGTTTAGGCCCACTAATTCAGGAAGCACCACAATCCCTGTACAACATGCCTCAAGTCACCAATGTATCCACTAACCACCCTGCAAACCTACCGGTACGTATCGGTATAACTGGTATTACTCGCTGTCCTCGGGCCCGCGTAAGTCCGTCAAGTCCCCTATGCAATGAGTAGGTATGTTGGCCTCTTTCCCACATTCCAGAGGAAACGCAGAGAGCCAACTATGATGTATTGCATTTAGCCTAACCTGAAATGGTGCCGGTACCTCAAACCATGTCCCGTACCCTCCGGGTCTTGACGGCTCCGAGTCATCCCAAGGTCCAAGGTTCAGGGTTCGGGTCCAGACTTGGCTGGGCTCTGCTTAGGGCTGACAGACAACCTGCCCGTCGCTCAGCCCACCTATCTGTCCTTCAGGTTTTGAGACTTTCATATCATCGTTGTCATCATCTTACAGATAGTTTTATATCGCAAATACCCGGTCTATAGACTGTCTCCCACTGTGTAGCTCACTGGTCCGTTTCATTTCTTATCTGTTGCCACCCAGTCCCGGCGTCCAGGTCCCTACACCAACTACGGACTAGGTCCAAGTCCACTCGAATCCCATCCATACAGACCAGACTTCGCGAGCTCGTTTCGTTCGGCCGTTTCTGCTGCTGCTCTGTCTCCCACCCCCACCTCCTCTTCCTCCCGCAGATTCCGGCCCCTTGCGAGTACCTACGAATCGAATACGAATCGAGTACGAATCAAGCAGGCCGTGTCGACTTATCAGTCCCAGACCAACCCAGCATCAGCTATGACTGCATATCGCTGCTGTCATCCTATCCGCGTCGGCTAGCTGCGAGCTGTGCCCCTACTACCGCCCCCGGCAGACTCTGCCTTGCTTTGGCCCGGCCTGGTCCATACCTATCCGTCCGTTGTGAATGCGACTTTAGCCAGTAGGGACCGTCACAGTAATCCTATCCTACCATGGCCTCTTTGCGTATGTAAACCCCCAACAGCTCCTTGACTCGATCCCCCTTTCTAGCCTTGAGTTCGTTTCCCGACAGTCGCACCCTAAAGCGCTGTTTTTTTTGTGCTTCGGTATCTCCGGGATTATCTTGTTGGCCGGCATTAAATTGTTGGTATGCGACTCAGGGTGGCCCGGGTGCCGTCTCTTTATACAACATTCGAGAAGCCTCCCTTCCTTTGTTGCTGTCGCATACTCTATCTACCCACCTCCTTTATCCCATGCAGCGTTTACATCGTTATCGCGACCATCATGCCCTCTCCTCTCAGCTCTGCCCTGCCATGCACTATTCTATCGCAACCGGAAATCTAAGCTGACATGCGTGTCCTTCCAATAGTGAACAAGGCTCGAAAGGTAATATTTTATCATCCCATTGCTCGCGATGCTGTCGCATGTATCGTTACTAACCGGACATCCGCATATAGCCGAAATTTGAATTGCATCTCTGGATATACGACTTGAACAACGTACCTTTGGTAGCCGGCAAATCCTACGTAAAATGGCACCTTCCCGGCAGTATACATGGCGAACACCGTGGCCGTACCCCCAAGTGCTCCGTCGACAAGATTCACCATCGCGCCACATATAATTACTCGAAAGCAGTACCAGTGCGAATACAAATTGATCGTGCCAACAACTTGACAGAATGCCCTATCGAATTCGAAGTTTTGCAGGAGTTTGCGACCGGACCCGCCGGACGGGACGAAAGGATATCGCTGGGTAACATACGATTGAACTTGAGTGAATATGTCGAAGAAAGCGAGAACCACACTCGACGGAGCACAGCATCGCGGCTCGCGGGAAGCTTAGATCATGCGCGAGACAAAGCCAGCCAACATGTCCCACACAGGAAGCTGAGTGGGGGAAGATCAGCTAGCGAGTCCGAACGGCCAAGCACCTCTCTGTCGGCGAGCGCGGCGGCGCAACACCCCGAAGAAAACGACGTGGTGGATGAAGAGGCGGAAGAGGGCATTGTACGACGATACTTGATGCAGGATAGCAAGATTAATAGTACCCTTAAGATTGGTATTCTCATGATCCAAGCGGATGGAGAGCGCAACTACGTGGCGCCACCGTTAAAATCGGCCACCATGTTCATGGGGGGGATCTCAAACATTATCGCTGGCGCCAACGAGCAGGCTGATGCAGAAGACAGTGGTGACTCTAGTGGTGCGCTCCCAAACTTGAACAAGTCTCGCGATGCTGCCGAGGCTCAAGATATGTACCGTCGTGCGCTTGCCGCAAGCTGGGATTGCCAGCCTGGGGAATTACACGCCGACGAATGCATAGAGGATATCTTTGCCGGCGGCAATGGTTGGCGTGATGATATGGGTGAAAAGTCGACGAGGTCGCACACAGAATCCCCGAACCCAGGTAGGACAAGTAGCACCAGCAGTCGTACCCCGAGTACGAGTAGCGATGACGCACCCAGCGGCACACTTCGTCAAAGCGATATTCGACGCATCCAACATATGCGCGAACTTAGCGGCGCGAGCGACAAGTCCAACACCACTATCACAGGACTCGGCGATAACGACTATGGCCTACAATCTTCGAATCTAGCACCATCAAAACCCAACCCACAGTCACATCATCATCGACAACGTTTCGGCGGACACGGAGGCCGCAGTTCGCCATACGTACCCCAGAGAGAAGACAGCGGCCTGTCGCTCTTCGACGAGAGCCCGTCACCAGGTCTCCACAGCCGCAACGAGAGCATGACAAGTCTCGTGCCAACACTCGGCAGCAGCACCGGCAGCGGGAGCGAGCGGGGCGGCGGGCACAAATCGAATGGGTTCCGGCGACCGAGGGAAATCGACGAATACGAGCTGAGAGACGATCTCGTCGCGTGGAGCATATCAGAAACGACAGCATAAATTGCATCTGCATAGGATAACAGAGCATGCATATAGGGGAACTGGTGTTACAGCGTTTTACGGCGTTATGGGGGGAGGGTTTACGGTACCTACCAATCTAGGCAACTTAGATTTCGTATGCCTTGGGGCAAGGCAAGGCAGGGGCAAACTCAAGCAGGCATAAAGGGGGAGTTGGTGTTTCGGCGAGATATAACGCGTGGTTTATCTTTTTTTGTATGTGTTTGGGATGTATGCATGTATCAACAAGCGAAATGGCGGAAGTCACGGAGTCGATAGTCTGCCGTCTACAGGGACAAGGCAAAAGGTGTCTGGCTAGAAATTAATCAGGAATCACTTCTGCCTCCTTACTCCTGGAACTTGTATGATATGAGCTGATCACTGTGAGAGTGGTTCAGATATCTCCCACGGCGTAAGTAGCTACTTTGTATAAACTTCAACTTGAGACGACAGGTATCTCAGTAAATATAGATATAGTAGGATCAAAAGGGAACGCGATATAGTACGATGCTAGCTTTGCAAGCACTTAGTATGATTAGAGTGTCTATATGCTGTACTCAAGCCAGGAAGTTAACCTTCACAAATGAAGCTCTTGACAAGATCGTATCTGATAAGCAACATATACCCATACAAACAAAAACAATGAAGCAAAAAAAAAAAGGCGAATAAACAATCATGATGCATAAAATTCGTTGATTCTTTGTATAAATCCTCTATAAATCTCCCTGCCTGTCTGCCTGCCCTCGAATTCTGTCTGTCTGTGTGTTGTATCCCACCAGAATGTTCTATAAATGCAGGTAGAATGCAACCGCCACCAAATGAAATCAAGTCAGTGACCAACCCAACCCCTTACATGAACACTTTTATTACCATGTATAATCGGAACTTATATATCCCGGTTGTCGATTGGAATGTATAAGGATGGTCGGCAAGGGCTAATTTTCGGTTCCCGACAGATGCAATGCCTGCCTAGGTAGTTATGTGGGACTATTCTGTTTCAAATTTCCATATCTTTCAAGATTCTTTCAAGGAGCCCTCAGCGTTCCCCTTACGCCACCTTTGCCGCCAACTTCTCTCGCTGTGATGATGACGCTCATGTCGTTGCCAACGGTGATAGTGACCTCAACCTTGCCACCCTTCTTGACGTCCTTGACGGCGGCCTCGGCGAGGGTGCTGCCAATCTTCCAGATCTTTTCTCTGTGCTCCTCTTCCTCTTCTTCCGAGTCGAAGTCGCTGTCTTCCTCATCGTCTTCCTTGGCGCCGTTCTCTTTGGGCTTAGGCTCGGGCTTGGTGACCTTGATATGAGTACCGCCCTCGACAACCTTGATGAGAACGTCTCCACCATCCTTGGCCTCTATGTGGACAGCCCGGCGGGCGGGAACAGCCGTCTCGGGGGCAATTATAGGTGTAAATGTCTCTTCTCCGTTTTCAGATATTGTGATAACACCGATGGCGTTTGAGATATGGTTGACGGTGGTGACAGCTGGGTGAGTAGACTGCTCAATGTCGTCGGACTCATATTCTTGGATAAGAGAGGCCTGCAGGGCGGCACCACGGGCTTGCAGTTCTGAAGGATTCAACGCGGCGGAGCTTGTTGAAGGAGCCAGAATAGAGGTAGTCTCGGGGAAGATGGAGCGGAAGTTGGAGGCGATTCGAGGGGTGTGCGACGTGCCACCAGACAGTATAACCTCATCAATATCGAGAACATCCAAGCCAGCCTTCTTAATAACGCCCTCAACCAGTCTGTTGAAACCCTCGAAAACCTTGCGCGCGATGGTCTCGTACCGTAACCTGTTGATGGTCATCTGGAAGTCAATGCCCTCAGCCAAGCTCTCAACACTGAAGTTAGCGTTGGTTCCTATGCTAAGCGCCTTCTTGGTAGCCTCAGATTCAGCCTTCAGCTTCGCTAAGCTCTTGGCGTTCTCGCGAGGGTCGACATTGGCGTTCTTCTTCATGAATTCCTTGGCGAAGTGGTCCATGAGAACCTTATCCAACTGGGCACCAGCGAACTCATAGTCATGAGCAGTAGCAAGAAGAGTATAGAGGCCTCCTCTTGAAGCAACCACAGCAACATCTGAGCGAGTGCCGCCGAGGTCAGCCACTACGATGATTTTGTCGTCCAATTTCGCTTCGGGTCTCGCATCATAGGCTAAAACTGAGGCAATTGGTTCGTTGACGAGCTGTAAGATCTCTAGGTCGGCGGCCTGTGCAGCCTTGATCAGAGCCTCTCTCTGCTTTTCACCGAAATTCGTAGGTACAGTGACGACAGCTGAAGTAACTTTCTTTCCAATGTAATCTGAAGCAGACTGTACAAGGCGGCGCAGATACCGGGTAGAGATCTCGGAGACAGAGACAACTGAGGGCTCTCCCTCGGCCTTGTCTTGGATCGTGAAAGAGATGGCTTCATTCTTATCTTCGGGGTGAGCAGCGGCATGGCAGTGAGTAGGGTCAATCGACTTGAAGCTGATCTGAAGGTAAGCAGGCTGCTAGAGTAAATGGCGGGGCTTACGCACTCTTGGCCCAGGAAGTCCTTGAAGGCAACGACGGTGTTCTTGGGGTTTCGAACGAGGAGGGCCTTGCCTTGGTTTCCGGTGTACTCTTCTCCGTCTACGTAAGAGAGAACTGTAGGGATCTGACGGTCTGGGAAACAGGATTGTTAGCTGATCCAGCCAAAAGGATCTCGGGATCTACAGCTAGAGCATAGAAGACAGGCGGAAAAAGAAAAAAAAAATCGAAAAGCTAGCAACTTGCCTCCGTCCTCATTGGCAATCACTACAGGGCTGTCGTCGATGGTGCAGGCAATAGAGCTGTACGAATTGCCAAACGAAATACCAATAGCGCAACGATCACCTGGCGCAACGCCAGGAGTGGCCCCGTTCTCAGCCATTCTTTGAAAAAGATGGCGATAAAATTGGTCGGATTTCTATGCGCGTCGACAAACACGGGGAGGGTGTTGGCAGTGTCGAAATCGATTTGCGGGAAAGGTGTTGAGGTGGGCGGAAGTATGGCAGCTTGCCTTTGTCAATTTTGGCAGCCGAAAAAAAAAGTTACCAATGTCCGGGATGGAAGACTGCAACTCTGCTCCAGCCACAAGTGCCCCTCCAACCAGATATGGTTGTCAGCCACAGGCCGGTGCTTCTTATCTCTTATATATATCTTATCTATGTCCAGCTGGGCTGGGCACTGGAGGTGCGGCCCGCTTATATCTATCTTATCAGATATGGGCTCCACTGAAATTCGTCTGGTCAGTGGGTTGCGAAAGCTATCTTGAGAGCAACAAGCAAGTTCGTGAAGCCAAGCTCATCCATACCACCATATCATAGTATCGAGGATCTCGGATAACAGGAAATATGGCAGTTTCGGCTGATCGCGTCTTTGTTCTTCCGGGAGATGAGGTCCCTGCAGCCCTCATTCCATCTCACCCAAAGAAGGCATTGAAACTTGGCCCTGGTCTGCGACATGTACCGCCAAGCGAGCTCATACCAACCGTAGCCGGCCAGCTTGTCACAGACCGCAAGAAGAACTCAATATGGGTTGAGTACAACGGTGGAAGAGTAAGACCGAAACCCTAGACTCCGCTTTCCATACGATACGCCCTGCTGATCTGGCCCCCAGTATATACCGGCTGTTGGTGACTTGGTGATTTGCACTGTCCAGCGTTCCGGTCCAGACTACTACTATGTCACCATCACCGACTATACACCCAACGCCATTCTTCCACAGTTAGCCTTTGAGATGGCCACCAAGAAAACCAGGCCCCAGCTTAACCACGGTGCTCTGGTATATGCCAGGGTGTGTATGGCCAACCGTCATATGGACCCTGAGCTGGAATGTGTCTCGCCTACTACCGGCAAGGCAGATGGTCTGGGTCCCCTGGTTGGAGGCATGCTGTACGATATATCTCTCGGAATGTCTCGGCGGCTCCTAATGAGGAAGTCGGTCGAGGAGGGGAAAGTAGCCGTCCTGGAAGAACTTGGATCCGCTAGCCTTGCCTTCGAGACTGCTGTGGGCAGAAACGGCAAGCTATGGGTCAACAGCGAGAGTGTCAAGACCGTTCTGATAGTCGGGCGGGCCGTGAAGGAGACGGATGAGAACAACCTCAGCGTCGAACAGCAGAAAAAGCTCGTACGAAAGCTCGTCAAGGAAATAAGTTGAGCGAGCTAATCGGGCTCATGTCGGCAGACGCTCGGCGGAGAATTCCCAACGCGATACCATGCCAGAACCAGACTCGTAGTATCTCAACCCCTTCTGCACGATACCGTCTCGTTCATTGCAAGCACCGCCAACCTTTGAGTTATGTCGACGGACCAGTCATTGTTGAGCGTGAAGACGACACCCCACTATATCGCCTTGCTGCATCTCAAAGGTCGCTTCCGCCTCGTGGGTATCTAAACATCACGTAAGTTTCAATGATTTGGAATTGTTTTGATAACCTGCTCATATGTAGCATTATAAAGCATATCTAACCAATTGACTTGTAGCACAAAGTCCATTTTTAGGACGCGAAATTCACTCTTAAATGGTTATCTTATATTGAATGCTATGTCGGCTGCAGGCCGCGCGCCGCAATCAGTCCCTCCGGTCTTGACCAGGAAGGCCATAATGCGCCTCAGGGTCCATACACCTCAAGGCTAAAGTCATACAGAAGGTGGCGCCCAGGTGGGATGACGGGAAATTAATCCAGCTAAAGATATCCGTGTACCAACAGGTACATCTGCAGCAATTCAATTTGGCTAAATACATCTATCATGACCACCACTCCAGGCCACTTTAACCCGCTCACTGGTTTCGTGTACTCTTATCTTTGTTCTCGATTTACCTACGGGATCGACGAATTCCAGACTCCAAGTAGTGAGCATGGGAATAAATTGTCCAATGATACTGTATTGATTACCAACCTCTATTCACCGATTAAATTGCAAAAGTGGTTTTTTTTTTTTTTTTCCCCTTGCGCACAGCGATGAACCCTTTGGCCCGGCGGTTCATGTATTGCTTCAGAGAGAATCCGAATAACCACAAAATGAATTGTGAAGACGCTCTAGTCGGATATAAATTTGCGACGGAGAACATGAAGCTCAACTTGCTCGACTAGGGTCTCCTCGTGGTCTCTGGCATCTTCTTATATTCCCATTCAAGCGCTTCCCTCCCAAGTCAAAATCTGGTTTGCTCGGAATAATATCCTCATGATGCAGCTGCTTACTGTTCTTACATTCGTGGCAGCTTGTGCCGCCAGTCCCATTGTCTCGCAGGCTGCGCTCAAACCATACGTCAAGCCTAAGAGCACGGACTCTAGGAGCCCCTGCCCGATGTTGAACACTTTGGCGAACCATGGGTACCTGTAAGGCATCCTCATTCCAATATGTGTTGTAGGGATCCGCTTACAGGGTCATACCCATAGTCCACATGATGGTCGCAACATCACAGCCCAGGACATCGGTAACGCCATCTTCGATGCTATCAATTGGGTTGCCGAATTCGGTACCGGGCCGGCCACATTTGTCCTTCAAGGCCTCGGGAAAACGAGTATCCAGCTATCCGACCTGAACAACCCCAAGGGCGGAGAGCACCCTGCCTCTCTGACTCGCAACGACGCCAGCTCCGGCGACGCTAACACCATCATTCCTGCCCGCGTGACACAGATGCTCGCGGATAGCAAGACCAACTTCGTGACGATCGAATCACTCGCGAAGACTCGCAATCGCCTCGACACCACGTCGAACCCGCTTCCGACGGCTCTAGAGATAAGTATCGGGCAAGGCGAAGCGGCGCTCCTGATGCTGCTCATGCGTGACAACTATGGCTCGCTGTCAGCCGTCAACGCAACCACGATTCGCGCCCCAAAGGACCGCGTCAGGGTCTGGCTGCTGGATGAAAAGTTCCCTACGGCACAGGGGTGGAAGCCCGCTGAAGTGACTGTCCAGCTTTCAGACACGGCTCCAGTCAGTGCCGCCATTGTTGACTCGCAAGCCGCGCAAAGGGGAAGTTCTTAGAAATCAAGCATAATTCGCCATGGCGGCTGCCAAGCTCCCAAGGAACATGCAATAAATCAATCACTTATCAGATTACCCAAGCATTTGCACACTATGGACGTTATGTGAGCTTTGCCCTGCAGTCATCTGCGGGAGTAGTCGGTGACTAATTCTTGTAAGAGGTTGCTGACTAAATTTGTCTAGCAGGCTGCAACGAGCCCGGCCTGCTATAACTGACTGACGTATGTAATGTTACACTGCCTACATGCTCTAGTACATCGGCATTCAGAATCATAGGCCTTCCCGTGTCGCCTTATTCTTGAATGGACCTTTCGTCTCAAACACGATTATGTCCTCGAGCTACGCCGCCACCCTACGCCTAGCAAACGCCGGTAGACCCTGATATGATTGAATTCATCATTACTCATCGTCCAAGCTCATTCTCAAACTAGATCAAGTCCTGTCAGATCAAGCCGCGGCTATTGCACTTCAGCTTTTCGTCAGCAAAGTCGTTCATAATCCACAAGGCGTTCTCCTGAACTTACCCACAAGTATGACTTTCACGTAAGCTTTGTCTCAGACGTCATCGCGGCCGAAGTCGGGTGCTTCGGCTGCCATCTCACGACGATCTCAGACGCCGGCCATAAAAAATAATAACAGACTCAAGGAGAATTCCCCGGCAAACAATCTCGTCCCTCCGGTTGGCCTGCTCCCTAAGGCGTCGATGCAATACTCTAGATTGATTGATCATCATCATATCATGTCTTTCATGTCGTAAAAAATGGTACAGGTGCTCATGGAACCCTTTCCCCTCCCACTCTCACGTTCGCATTACCAATTCGCCATTTAGTTGTAGCTCCCATGATACCCATTTGTGCTTCGTAGGCCTCTTGCCGGAGGACTTGGATGAGGGGGATTTCTTTCCGTCTTTGGGTTCGTTTTGGCTGCTGCAGGAGGCGCAGAGGTCTTTATTATGCGAGCCTGCGGTGCCGTCGCCCCCTGTTAGAGCCAGTCGGAAGGCATATGGAGGCGGGAGGGCATCGCACCCGCTGCACGTCATTGTCGAGTCTGGGGAACGGAGATATAGCGTGACAACAGACGTATCATTCCCGGGCAATGAGATTGCTGAGTTCTTCGCGTAAACCACGCTTCGAGCTTAGGTCGTTATCAGCAACACAACCTTGGGCTTCTTCTAGTACCCTTGCTTGTCAAAGATAGCTATATCTTGAATGTGACAGAAGACTCAAGAAACAAGGCTTAAATAAGCGTGGGCTTTCATCGGGAGTCCTAGACTTATAGCATATTGCATGGCCATGTCTCTATACACCTCATTTGTTGAGAGCAAATCAGTCATGCTTCCACGACCCTGTCGGACACCTCCGACTACGCCATCTTCGCACACCCGCATTGCTCATACCTAGCACTTAATCTCTAAGCTGCCGAATGACTCCAACCACTCTTGGCAGCTTCTCCAAGGAGCGCAAAAGTTCATCTCGATGAGGTAGAACTACTGCATACACTAGGAGGCGTTCGACAATTGGGGGGAAAGATGGAGAATTGAGATAATATTAGAGTTTCAAGGGGACTAAGCTTCAGCTCCGTTACAAAATGTAACCCAACTCTACCGTGGATGACCGGCCCTGCTAGTGTCAAAATGGCGTCTCTACATACATATTCCCTGACTACCACGTTCCCGACGAGGGTTGCATGGGATAGGATGGAGCTTGTGCTTGTTCCTGTACACTAGAAAGAAAACCTGAACTTTCCCGTCCTATCAGAATTCAGGGATTGCGTGAATCCATGTCTGCTCGGTGACGATAGAAGTACCCCCGTACCTGCTGGTTAGTGGGAGGTAGACACACTCTGAGAAATCTCGAAGTATCAGGTATTCGGTAGAAAGTCAGTAGTAATAGCTGACCTAATTACATGTCTCGTGTCTCAGTCGACGCGCCTTGGCTTTATCACCCTACCCTGTCCTATACCGTCATGTTTGTCCGTAAGGCTACTAAGCTAGGCCGGGTAGTGGCAGGACTTGCTTGCATGGAGGTTTCATCCCATGAATTATTATGCTCGATATGTCGTAGTCTGAGCGGCTGAACATTTTCGTGAATCCGTCAAGCCAAAATTCCATGTCATCACGAAGTTGATCCCTACATTAAACGACCAATCTCGATGCCGCGCCCGGAGTTAGACTAGACTAGACTATCTAGGATACACTAATAATAACCACAGGTTCAATGCTAGACTATCTGGGAGAGGTTTCGTTGCATTATACCAAGTAGCGCAGATAGTCTAAACTCAATCTCTTACCGAGAGGAATATAATACAAGACGAAAACGATATTAGTCTTGTCTCAGTAGGGCCCAGTCCAGTTCCGCAGCCCACTCACTTAACCTCTTTCATCAAGCCTAAGTTCCTGGAACAGCAGGCTGCAACCATCGCCAAGCAGCCCAAACTTATCGCACCCTGGTTTTCCATTGCCCGTCAATCTCAGGTAGGGTCTGAAGGATTAAATCATTTATGGATTTTCGAACGAGTCAGAAGACGAGTGATATGAAAAGTAAAGCGCGTCCGATCCCGTAATGGAGATCACTTCCCTTCCCAGGCCCGCTCACGCTTGAGCCGCACAGGAAGTGGAAGCGAATGAACGAAGACGATTTTTTTTGGCTCCAGAAGACAAGCAGGGCCTGATCAGCAAATTCTTGTGTCACCCACGCTCACTTGCCCCTCTCTTGACTCTTGGCAAGCATCTTTCTCCGCGGGTCAAACTCCTACTCATATTACCTAATCAACGCAACTAGTTGCGTTTGCTGAGAGCGCGGTTACTCGAAGACATACGCCAACCTAGATAGCTGCCTAGGTAAGCAATCTCAATACCGACGAGGAGGCACACTAAAGCAAGCCATGCATGCAACGCCTCGTTCATCGCAGCGGCACCCCTTCGTAGCTCGGCAAATAATACCGTGATTACATCTTCGAACCAAAAGGTGCAAAAAGGCAGGCGTCGCGTGCTGCACATGATGTAGTTAGTTTACCTAATCCGCCAGCTCATGCCGTACAACCCAACGGTTGACCGCCCATTGCATTAACAAACTCGTGGTGCCGACCGGTCGGTACATTGGGGGCGAGACGGTGAGTGAGTGAGGGGAACGAAGCTGCACTACTGTACTGTACCGTAGGTTGCCTAGGTTGCCTAGGCACCTACTTACATGCTGCAAGTCTTACGTACCATGCATATAATCAATCATACAATTACCTACTAGCATGTCTGCCGAACAGAGAATGAGTGAATGGAGTGGTTTGCCTGCCGGGAATGATCACGCATCCTTCATCGCGAACCCCTGAATGTCATAAGACAACCATTTGGGAGGGGGCGGCCACCCAACGCTCGTCCCGGGCCGACGATGGGAAGCCAAGATATCCCACGAGCCTATACAAGCTATATCCAGTATTCGCCCAAGATGCTATATGACAAGAGATTGAACTAATGCTGGGGATTTTTGCATGAGGCTCCGTAGATTAACCGACTAAAACTCAAAACTCCAAATATAGTATAAAATACTTACCGTACATAGTAGACAGGACGACAAGTATATCTTATCCCGAAACGTATTTAGGTTGTGCCCTATAATACTCTTTAAGAAGTCATCGTTGATCACGATGTATTCACAAGTGCCACGCGCGAAAGGACCCATGATGCGACCATGATTCATCCATCCATCTCATCCCTCCACAGCCCAATATCACTCAACATATAATTCCTCCTAATTATGCCCCATCTAGTACGCAACCCACGACAATTACCCCATTTCCAAACTCTCAATCCAATCAAATATAAGTTAGACCAGCCGTAGCCGCGAAATCCTTCACATCTCTATACGGCGACGGCACGTCGTGGCGCATCTAGTAGCTTAACGCTTCATGCAAGTTGGATACCTTCATCTCCCATTCAGGCAGTTGGAGGAGTTCTAGAAGCCGCGGCGGAAAAGCTTAAACCCCACAACCCATCAATACTTCCCAGGAATGAACATTCTTATCAAGATCCTCGCTTGCATGGGATATCCCCAACCCATTTCATATGATTACGGGAGTTTAGTTCCGGGTTGCATGCATGGCCCTTGTTCAAGACCGCGCCTGCGATGTGACTCAGAAGCTTACTTGCCTGGTTACAATATCACATGGTGATCTCATTAAAGCATAAGGGTAGTTGACAGACAGACAGCTTAATAGTTATTCAATTACAAACCAGAAAAGTCAAGCAGGGGGCGAGAATATTTCATTTTCTAGCTCTATACTCTACTGTTACGTTACAAATTGAACGAGAGAAAAGATAGGGGCCCAGATAATTTCTACAGTCGTGCAGCCACTGTGGCATTATATCATGTTCGTTAAGAGTAGATGTCCACCACCATGCTGCCTTAGGAAAATATTACAATCTTATTACCGAACCGCACTTTGATAGGAGGAATATAGAGTCATAGGCAAAGTATATGCCAATGCTCATCCCGTAAGAAAGATATGAGGTTACAACCTAATAGAGACTCTATCACGCAACACTTCAACAGGTACTCAGGTGTGTGATCACTACCCCGGCACCCCATACGGTAAAGCTTAGGTGAGTGATCGATGTCATGTAGAACGCACCGACCGTATTGGAAGTCAGCATTAGTCAAAAGCAGAGCAACTTTGAATGGATCTCATTGAAGTAGCTGTAATTATGCGCAACGCTAGCAAGAATACCTCCCCATCCGCGTAGACCACTTGAATCAATGCTTTACTGCGAGAGCTATTCGACTAAAGAACAAAGTAGCCTCAATTATCAGATGGAACACCGTACGAAATTATGCCCTTTCCCTAGTGTGCCTTTATATTCCGCATATTCCCCATATAGCAAGGATCTGTCATCATCCGTGGAATGTGTGATAAGATCACCAAATTGTTCAATCCTATCGCATGTCAGTGTCCATGGTCCTTGAAACAAGCATAGAATTCTCTTCTTACCTGCCAAGCCACGAGATAAAAATCGAAAATCTGCATTACCAGCAGCGGAAGATAGTACAGCAAAGCGCGATCGCTTTTCACGTAGTCTTGCTTGGTCAAGACCCTCATCTCTTTTTATTCCAGTTTTCTTGATTGGTAAAGAAGACAACGTGTTAGTCGTGCTGCAAAGTGAGATGTATACCGTCACGTAGATATCCACCACCAATACTGTTGCAAGTCTCCTAGCTAGCCGCTGAAAGCTATAAGATCATAGAAAGCATCATTTTGGGGCGTATATACTGAATGTCAACGGCTTTAAATGCCGTGCGTACAATGGATGAAACCATTGTGATTGACGTCCTTTAGCCCGCATCAGCATCTTGAGATGTGGAACCAAACACCTAGGAAGATTCGCCCGCGTAAGCTTGCTTTTTCCAGCGGAGAGGCACTGTTCCATTCACAATAGCCCTCTGACGGCTTTCTTCATTTACCATCATTTCAGGACGGATGTGGCGGCATGTAAGTCCAAACCGGCGGATTCCCGCAGCATCAACACCGTGCTGAGGCTTAGAGTTAGTTTTTCCACTTGTAATATCAGTGATGCGTTTGAACCTACCTCGTAGTATTGGTGAATTCTAGTACCATGCATGATCACAGTGTCTCCGTGCTGGAGGCGAAATGACAGCATGATCGGCCTATCCTTTTTCTCGCCACCAAATCCAGCCTTTTTCTTTCCACGGAAATTCATTATAGCAGGAGAGCCAAGAGATAGTGTCGCAACCGTCGGCCCCAACTCTTTCTCTCCGTCGTCGTGGAACTGGGAATTCATGAGTCAAAATCCTGCCAGTTTGACCAGGTGGACTTACACTGATCTTGGAATCCTCAAAATACCCAAGTATAAGCTCCTCATTGAAGTCTACAAACTTAGTTGGCATTGAATTCGAGTCAACAGATAGACCACTTGCAGAAGCGTGGGCTATCGACATATCGACTGCTGTCTTGCCAGTCCATGTCAGACGGGTCAAAGCTTTCATAACGGGATCAGGTGCTGAAGAAAAACTCTCTGATGTTTTGACGACCACGCCAAATTTGTAATCAGCTCCCTATTCGAGTGTTAGCAATTATACCCCAATGCGCTTCTATGATCGTACCATATTGCATGCGAAATGGGAGGTGAGTTCCTCCTTGTGGGAGCCTATGACACATAGTTAGTGCTGCAAACGTCTAGTAAAATATTTATGTTCCTCACCTGTGCAGCGTGCAGGGCGACGATTCAATTCAACATCACCCACTCGTGTTGCCTCCTGCATCTCCTGAAACAAATCATCCAATCCTCCCTTACGCTCCAACGCGGATTGAGTGGGCCGGAATAGGGTGACGGACCCGATGAAGCCCGCCTCACCTTCGTTCATGTGGGAGTTAGGGAGATAGAAAATCATAACTTCATAGCCCGGAATAGTCTGATGGGTGTGAACAATTCGATCATCTACAAATATGATTTTATTCTTGTTTCCAAAGGCTTCTTGGGTTTCTTCATGTATCTTTGGCATGCCGACGTCCTTAGGAGGTAGGGACAGCTGGAAGCCACACTTTTCACATTTCCAACCGTTCCAAGACTGACGGCGGGTCGCAGACCTGCACGTGGGACAGACAATGCCGTCTTTGAATGCTTTCTCTGATCCATAAAGCCCTGGTCCGATGGCTGGGAGTGAAGGAATCAGAGGTCCAACTGGGATTGTTGAATCCCTCGTTGTTCTCTCTTTGAGGAAGATATCGTTATACTGAAGGTCGTCAACATCAATCCCGGGTGTTGAGAAGCAGAAGAACTTGGGACAGTCCATATTTCTGCAGCACCATCCTTGTTGGAAAATTTCCTTGCTTTCTGTCTTGCATGAGCTGCATGTGAATGTATGACAGCAGAACTGGCCAGCATCATATACGTTGTCTCTTTCATGGCCATGCGAAACCCACCAAGATGGAGCATTCGAATCAATCTTCTGCAGTCGCATCATATAGTGTATAAATCTCGTCCCATCCCTTTGAATTGGCTGTGGCTCCGGCCAAATGTCCGTCACGAAAAACCAGTCTAAAACATTGTAGTGGTGCTCTAGTTCGATGGATAAGAGATTGTTGGCATAAAGGTCTGATTTGGTTAGTATATACCAATGTGCTCTGCACCTTGGTTCTGGATCTTACTTACTTTTCTCATGAGCTAGCTTCTGCTTCCCTATGACAACCCCAACCGGCTGACCCTTCGTCATTGCGTTGATGATGTATTTGGGATTCCCCCTATTAGTCGGCTGGTTCTTGGTTCGAATTAATTGGCCGGCAGCATCTTTGTCGAAGCTGCCCCCGCTATCAACCCAGTAAATTTAGCAGGACATTACCAAATGATAAAGATTATGGCTTTGTATCATACATTGTAGTCACAATCACTTGACTTTGCAGCACGTCACGAGCTGTTGTTTTGCCATTGAGAAGGATGCCAGTGGCAATGCAGTCTGTGGAGTGGACACCTGAATCATGCGATCTGAAAAACTGAAGGCTAGCACATATCGCAGCTCGGAAATTGGAATAAGCGGGTGTTTCCCCGGCTGGCTGCGGAAGGGGTTCGGCTGGCAGAGCCGCCTCCTCAGGGGCCACTTCCGTCTTGCCCCTAGGCTGAGCTCGGGCTCGGCTGAGACCCTTCCGCTTCTTCTGTGCTGGTCCAGTTGGGTCCGCAACACTCTGCGCCTTCCGTTTCAGAGGCGCTTTAGTGACGCCCTCTGAATTAGTCTGAACCGAGTGTAGGCCTGCGGAGTCCATTGTGGTGGAAATACGGATTTGACGTTTCAATGAGTTGTTTTCTTGATATATAAACTACCAAAGGCAGCGTGTCTAGTAACGTGAGGACTTTGATTAAAAATGTCAGCTCAGAGTGAGAAGTGATAAGCAAAGCAACTATATATGCAGATAGGATCATTATACTAGAGTGCAAAAATTGAATCTGAATAGCCTAGTAAATGTTTGTGAACAGAAAGCAATGTGAAGAATGAGAAACTAGAAATGAAGTCTTGGAAGTGACTCTATAACATATATAGAAGAGAAAATGCAGTTTAATGTAAGTGAAGAGTGAGGTAGACCGGCAATATTTGGCAATTCCAAATAGACAATCATTCAAGTTGCTAGAATTGTAGGTGGCAGAACGTACGAGTTTGCTTATTCTTAGTTTTGTGTTCTCTATAGCACAAATAAATTGACTGTTACACCCGATAAGTCAGCATTTCCCTCGAGTTATATGATTGTTCTCATGCTGTGAATAAGGAGACAGGCTTGCGATGCTCAAATAGCATAATGGTGTGAACTCTAATAATCAAGGTACTTACAAGACAATATGTGCTAGGAGTTGCAGACTAGCCGATTGTGCACGTTGTGCTGTCTTGAATTGCAGTTTGACTAACTGTTACAATCGGAAGGTAGGCAAATGTCAGCATGGATAGACAATGTAGCATGCCACTGCTACAACAGCGCCGGCAGCTGAGAGAACCCGATGAATGACTAGTAGGAGTGAAGAAAATGAAAGGAAGACCAAAGGGATTGTTCACTTACCTAATAGTTGTTGACGATCTGAGAAAGATTGAAATACTCTCGGTAGATGATAATAGATACTGGAAGTAAAGGCAAAGATAAGAAGGCAAAAGGGTACGTGCAGGGTCCAATCTCTCACTAGATTGGAAGTGAACGGGATTCCCGTGAGTGGTTACAAGAGAAGAGATGATATAGGGGAATGATGACCAGAGTTGGGTAGTGCCTGCGCTATATAGGAGCCGATGACGTCGAGAGACTTAGGCAAGTTCTTCTATAGAAGGAGACAGAAACGTCGACAATCGGGATATGGATAGATGATATCTTGTGATGGAATAATCATAGGTTGACTGGGTTGCAAGTGCTGATGAGAAGAATAAAGGCGAGGGAGGCGACGCTGATGAAGGTGTGCAGATGTGGGTTTGTCGCTGTGCTCAATGGAGCAGATGCACCTGAAGGCGTCTCTGCCAGTCTGAGTTAGAATGACGTCTGGACTGTGGTAAATTTGAAGGCAGTGCAGTGCAGTACAGAGAGTCAGGGAATCAGAGATGTAAGATCCCGGATGGGCAGGTGAAGGGGAAGAAGAGAAAGGGGAGGTGAGAACAAGAGACGGGCAGGAGAGCTTAGATCCGGGCGGGGCAACAGGCCGTTGCTGGGGAGTTGGTCACCGGGTCTCTGTGTGTGCGTGTCTAGGTATGTTGAGGGAAGTACGACGGTGGAAAGGGACGGGGGAGGTGAAGACGTGATTACCCAAGGAGAAGCTGCGGGTTGCCTGTGTGACAACCTGGACGGATCAGGCCAAACGTTCTTTCCTTGGACATGAACGTTTAGGAAGAAAGTGTGAAGGAGTAAACCACGGGTTCGCATCCTCCTGCCTTCAGTGCAGGGTAGAGCAGCGATTCCAGAGAGAGAGGAGTAGAACGGCAGGAAGGGACCCTGCGTACTTACCTAGGTAGATGCCTGACTTGATAAGAGGAGCTGTTGCCCCTGATGAGTGAATGACCAGGTGAAGTGGGTAGGTGTGTTCACAAGCGCTGACTGTAGTGTCTAGAAAGGCTAGAGAAGTAAGAGAGTTGAAAATTGAAGGAACGATAAAAGAAAGTAGGTAGACATAGTCAAGGTTTGTGTATGTGAGTAGAGTGATGGGAAACGTAGGAGCAAAGAGAAAAACGCGCCCAGCTGTGTCTGCAAAGTGCATGGGGAAAAAGTATAGTTCTGGCACAGCCTGAAAAGGTGAAATAGGGGCAGAGTAGCCGTAAGTACACCTAGACTAGTAATAAATTGAACAAGATCTTCACTCGGCCATCTATCTGGGATGGACTTGGATTAATCATCGGGCCCAAGTGAATGTAACTCTACATAGAAGGAAATACGAAGCGAGAATTATCCACATACGGTAACACTGGCGCTTTGGTTGCCTGGAGTTTGAGCCGCAAAGCCAGCTGTGTGCTTGTGCATTGTGTCATTGCGGCTCTTGCTAGCGGCCCGGTAGTCGGGAGGCGGATGTCCAATGTGCCACATGAAAATTCTTCGCTCCTCTGCGCATTCACTTCTCTATGGTCTGACAGAGAGAGGTTAGCTTACATTTTTTGATCGGGAAATTGGTCTACTTGTAGCCAATGACGAACCTGAACAATGAACTCCAGTTGTACATGGCCAATGGAAGTTTGAATGCCCTCACTCTTATGGGATTCTCTACTAGGTGCATAGCAATCAAGGCATCACCGTACAGCTACGAGAAGATCTCCGACAATGTGTATTGAATACTCTGCCTTGACTTTCATCTTAGGACCCCTATCCAATCACTTTAAGGTACATTAGAAACATGGTCGGTGTAAGAGCAAGAATAATCTACACTAGACAAATATGAGGCTAAGTTGTAGGAGTACAAGAAGGCAGCCATATGCCCTAGCAAGTCGAAATTGGAAAGACCCATAAATCTGCCGAGCCAGGACCCGATGCAAAGGAATTGCGCCGGTCTTCCACTCTGTGTATCGTGATGTTATGCCTGACTGAGCCAGCTTGAACGAGTCGTAGTCAGGGGAAGAAAACAGGACATGGCACTGAGTCGGTTGGGATCAGCGCAGATCTAGAAGCGTAGGCTTGATGGCGTGATGAGAGTCATTCTGTCGCTTGTCATGATACAGATAGGCAGAATTCCCCCAGTTGGTGAAATTGGAAGGCAAAGCAATGGTGTGTCTCATTGGCTCCGAGTCGTCGTGGCGCCCGAAAAGATACGGCTAGAATTATCGGCTGGCAAGGACTGGACCCTATTGGGTATCAATCGTGCGGTGGTGGGCTTGATTCTCTTGTTTGACAAGGGGGTTGCCGGGGACGGGAATAGACGCCTCGTTCTTGTATGACGGGGCAACTATATGAAATATGCTGTGTGGGACAGAACTCAAGGCTGAGTTAGGAAATTGCATGATGCTTTTCGCCGTCGTTTTGGTTTTAGGTTTTGGTATATAATGAATACCGCGTGTTCTTAGATAAATCGAAATACCTGTGACACCTGATGGTTAGAAAGCTAAAGGACATTTGCGACTACTGCTCTTGTTTCCCAGCGTTCTACTTACTTAGAAAGGTTTGAACGCTTTGATCAGGGTGGCCAGGTGCTGAAGCTGCTATTCTCTTGGTGGTTACTCATAGTAGACACCGTCACACAAGAGTACAGGTGAGCTATCCTCGCTGCCGTTGTCACCGCTCGAAAATGCTTCTCGTCTTTGAACCCAGTGTGCCTCTTCTCGGACTTGAAGAGTAAACGATCATTTGTTACCTGAGCATATCATACCAAGCGGGTACAAACCTCATCCAACACTGCTATTCAAGTGTTGCCACGCCTGAGAAGTGTCAATCCAGCCGAAACGGATGACTTAGATATCTCCATTCTCCATGGTCTCACCCTTGACAAAAGACGCTTCTTCTTCTTCGTCGCCAACAACAGCCGCCTTACCCTTCTTCACGGGGGTCTTCTTCTGCTTTTTGGTGGGAGTAGGCTCCTCAGTTTCGCCAGCATCCTCATCCTCGTCCGCGATTCTCTTCCCCTTCCCCTTACCCGGGGTGGTAGGGGCGGAGGGTGTCGTGGCAGATGTGTCGCCACCTCCAGTGGGCATGGCTCGGAGCTTCTTGGTGGCAGCTAAGATAGAGAAGAGTGCGCGTTAGTTGCCATGGTATCAGGGCCAGCCTGATATTGGGATATGGGATGGTGAGTCGACTTACAATACATAAGATTCATGATGCTCTTAGTATTCTTGTAGTTGAGAGCCTTCGCCAGACTCTGTAACCACACTTAAGTGGACTAAAGACCAATTTTGCAGAAGCTCATACCAGCCCATGTCAGGAGAACTCTGGATGAATTGTATGCTAGACCAGTCGGTAAATGCGCTAAGATACTTAGAAGATAGAAAGGGAGGTATGGAGTCGTGATCCGCCTGGGGCTATATAGGTATTAACTCACCAATCGAACTTGCCGATTAACCCTAAAGTGGGATGGCACTCAAGCGTTCCACCGTGACTTCATTCTCGAGGGGCCCAGAGATGGAGCGTAGAAAATAGCTCGCTGCTCGATGTCGCAGCAGATCCACATTCACCTCACAGTTGCTTTTACCATCTCAGGCCTTTCTCGTCCACAGTGTCCGTGATATTAACAGCAACTTTAAGAAGTTCGGCGGCTCTTCGGCGCTCTTTCTCATAAGCGTGAATGTCGCTTGAGATGGTTTCAACGGCTAACGGAGGACTAGGGCTCGATGCTGGAGACGTAGCCTAAGCAATGGTTACTACATCCAAGGAAGGCAGTTCGCGTGCGATTGAATGCGCTTCACGAGCCCCACAGTATCTTTAACGCCTCAACACCACGACACAACGGAGCCCTGTATTGTGAGGTTTTATCTCAGCGATTGCTCTCTTCACCTAGTGAATGCCAGGGGGAACTTACCCAGATTAACATTGACTAGGGCCAAGAGGCCGCATCTCAAGCCCCGAAAAAGGGGAAGAGAGATCGTCGTAGAGTTATTACAACTCCGTGGCGAGGGATCGTTGTATCCGATGTGTAGAAGCTTGTATTGCCCGTTGTCTGATGGTGGAGTCGGCCAGCCCTGGATACAGATGGCTTGCTCTTCAAAATTCAGCTTCAAGACAAAAGGACTAGGGAGAGTAACACGAGAGAGGTTGGAAGAAGAGAAGGCAGTCTTCCGTGACGGTGACATACAGTAGTAAGGGATCAATTTACCTCTTCTTCAAATTGGTCAAAAACCACCATCTTGTCGTCCCTCCGAAGTGAAGGTACTTCACGCCGGCAAGTTTTAAAAAAATTAAAGCAAAGACAATTATAAACAAGTATACTTTGATACTTGCAATAAAACTCTAGCTTTCCAACACTGCATCGATGTAATAGTACTGCTTGTGTTATTACATCGATGCAGTGTTGGTGATGATATGATGATGATGCAGATGGTGAGGGAGGATGGATGGATGAGGTGATGAAGGAATGGAAGGTTGGGAGAAGGACGATTTTGAAGAAGGTCAGAATATCTAGTGGGTCGAATATATAAAAATGTGTGTGGTATTTAAGCGAAGATCAACCAGAAACAAGCACAGTCGTGTCGTCCGTGCGGCATACACACAATACAGGTACAACAAGTACCGCGTCCGTACACAATGGTAGACAATGGCGTTAGCTTTAGGCGTCTATAGTCTCTATAGAACGGTAAATATAGAGGTATATGGTGACCTCCTCATGCTAAATTCACGCGTATAGCTACCTAGGTAGGCAGTTGGCACCTATGTGTTACTGCTAGAGTGCTTCTGTGGCTGTATTTTCACCATAGAGAACAACATTAACCTCTAGCGCACTATTTTTACTATTGTGAAAGGGATATGAATGTGAAGGAACCAAGATATAGTATTGATTAACCTTCTGAAATAACATATCGGTATAATCAGTGGGATTGAATGATTCTTTGACTAGATCTCTCTCCGGAAGACCGAAAAGGGGTAACCCAGCAGGATAGTTTGACAAATGAGGGAAAATGACCGAAACCACCCGCTCGATTAGCCTTGAACACAAAAAATAGCAGTCATATATGCCCACAAATGTCAATTTGAAGCTGTGGTTTTTGGATGTGAATGGCAACAAAGCCGGCCAAGTCGATCATAGTCTCCTGGCCACATAGTTATTCCAGCACGTCATGTCTTATAAGAACTGGGACAGTGATGCAAGATCCAATAAGAATTCTGTCGTCTATCTGATAATTGACACACTACCTGAACAAAGAATTCGAAGTTGCATATAGTCGGGGGAAGTCTGGATACCCTCGCTCCCTTGGAATCCTCTGGTACTCAGCCACAATACTGGTCTTACCATACACCAACAAGACTATCCTTAAGACCTGGTAGTACCAGGAGTCTGCAATAGCAGCACACACTTTGTCTGTTTTCTCGGCAAGAAAATTTCAGGGGTGGTTGATTATCGACCATGCTGTATTTGAAGTCAATCTTTCCACAGACCATTCGAATTTATTAGAGAGTTTTCTTGAGAGATACATATACATGAGGCTGATGCATCGGTTAAGACAAAGTCATGGACTCTGTATATCGTTAAGATAACCGTGAGCTTCTGTGTAATTTAAAGATGCATCTAGGGTAGCTTTAATGTTCTAATGGCCTCAGACATCCTACAAGTTGCGCTCTCTCGGCTCGAAGTAGAAGCCAAATATTTTTTGCGTGGGTGCCTGGAGTACAGTGATAAAACTGAGTAGCGGTATTTCCTTCAATTGATTTTCAAGCTTATTAAACTTCTTTAAGCTCGTTTTCAAGTCTTGGAACGCCCGACTATCTTCTCACATTTTAGGCATCAGAAGATGTATTGCATAGGCTATCTCATGACCTATCTCGCCAGTTTTTCCTAGAGGGAGCTTGTGTAATTCTGGCAAGTCATATGCTTTTGATGCCTCAAAGGTGGAATAAAGATAGTTCTTCGTATTTCATTGACATTTGAAGGCTGCAGTTTACCGCGAAAGCGACACGCCTGCCTCTGAGATGCTATGCGGCTCATTGTCGCCGTGATGTAGGGTCTCAGGAATGTCTCTAATGCCGTGTTCTCATTACACTTAAATATTGATTCAGGATCAATAGTTTTCATCCCTCATGCTCATCCTTAAACACTTCTGCTTCAATTTGCTACAACGCCAATCAGACAGTTGGCCATCATTCTCTGAGAGGCCACTCTGCCCAATCATTTCTTAAGATGCCTACTTGCGCCAGGTGCAACAAGAACCTTGATGATGAGGGCTATATGCGCCAATTCTGTGAAGGTACCTACTACTGCAATTGGAAGTGCGAGCGTGCCAGCTTCGAAACCCACAAGCATTCCTGTCCCAAGATCGATGTCAAGCCTAAGAAGCCGACGCCAAAGTCCGACAAGGACGAGGAAACAAAATGCGATGAGGCCAACTTCGTCAAGAAGGAGCACAAGCAGTCGGGGCTTGGTGGAAAGGAGAACAAGGCTTATCTCCTGGCAGTTGAGCCTCTGATAAAACACATCCAAAACCCGTTCGTTCGCTTCAAGAGGGGTGACTACCTCCAGGATCGCCCTGATACGGATGTCTACAGGCTTCTCAACGACGCCTATCTCATCCTAGTTGCAGACAGGAACATTCACCTCTATCTCCATTGGGGTGATGTCCCACCTAGAGCTGAAGGATTCAGGGATTTCCTCAACGACGCCAAGGCAGTTCCCGGTATGCTTCCGTCATGGTGGAGTGACAAGAAACAAGCAGAATGCGAGCTAGGCAAGCAGAAAGGCTGGGGGCGGCTAGCTTACACAGTACTGACTGTTGATGACCAAGAACAACGCGTGGAGCAGTTCATGGATATTCAATTGCGCCTGCTCGCGGAGTGCATCTACGGCAATGCAACTGGCTTTTTGGAACCCCATCTCTTGCGAAAAGAACTCATGAAAGTCCCTAATACCTCCACGAGCGAGCAGATCGGAGCCTTGTTATGAGAAGCCATGAGACCTGAGCATTATGAAAAGAGATGGGCTCATTTCTTCGCCTCATTTTACGGTGAAGCTGGCCCCGAGGAATTTTGTACTGGAAAGTGCTGCTTTGGATGATATTGGCGACTGATATTAGCTCTCACTTACAGGTGGTAAGCAGGCCATCTGTGGTGTTGTATTGTGACCATCTTCACCGCTTTACTAATTGATCACTACTACCGCATCGCCTATCTGAGTAACGGGCTGAGCCCTGTTCCTTATGCAATTGTGATCGGTCATCCTTCATAGAAGAAAAGCTTATTTTGCATGCAAACGTTTTAGTCTTAGCATAATGCTTCCAAAACGGGAAGTTCTCCGCATCCGAAAATTTTATGCCCCATTTGCTCTAATTAACACTATGCTTTATAGTCATCATTACAAAAATAATTCACATCAGAACAATAGACATCAGATTTTAGTATAAATCTGTCAGAAATAGGAGATCTGCAATGTTTCAGCATTTCGGTAGCGTACAAAACTCAAGCTTAGAGGAGGGAAGAAAGAGAAGTGATCTCCAAAGCGGGAGTGATTATTTACATACTACCTATATACAGCTGTAGGAATAGAGTGACGTATTATTGCGCCTTGTTTTCCCAGGTCGGATTTGACTAAACCGTGAATTAGCTTCATGTAGGTGGCAACACGTATGTCTTGGCAATCCCCATCGAAAGTTCTTGGCTGGTAAGCGCTTGTGCCGTGAAATTAACCGGAAGGCGATCATCGTCTCAACCTTAGCGAGTACGGCGAATACGGGAAGGTGTCATGACCGCTGTCATCGGTTCGATGGAACCGGCCGACGCGAAGGCTGGACCAATGCCAAGCAATCTCCTTCCATAGGGCAGGCCCCATTGAGTGGCCGGAAAGATCTTGCTATCAGTACATGTGTACCTGTTTTCCCAGCTTACCCCAACACCTTGAGTATCGTATAATCTCCCAGCGCCAGCATAATACTACTATTACCTGTGATGGGGATGTTGACGGTAGAAACTTTGATGCAACCCGGGGGCCGCCTCGTATGGCCACGATGTCAGACTCCCGTCCCCACTTCCGGGATAGGTAGTCTGACATGTTTTCCTTGCACAAGAAGGTGTTTTCCTTCCACAAACAGATCCTTCGGCATTAATGCTAACCAGCAATCGTTAGATTAGCTGTTTTCAAGGGCGAGCTGAAATCAACTGATATAGGATATACCAACAAGGGTATCCCGCTCATTTAATTGTTTTGTGATCGCCTGTGACAGCAAAACTTCTTCTCTTTGGGTTTATGGTTCATATTGGATTCACCTGCCTGGCCTTCACGGCCGTTCAGTCTTTCGTTAATCGCCGGATCATATTTGCTCCAGTCAAAGCTCCCTCGCCATGAATAATATAAGACGATGGATCAAGGGTTTGACTGGCAATCAGGACCGTCATTATGAAGAGGCCTTGCCCCTCACCGCAGGCGACCACCGGTCCATAGGTTATGACTTGAGGTCCCGTTCCCGTGAGAGCCCGACAGTACGATGGCTTCTGTTCCTCCTCCCTTTTTGCGTCGCCCGACCGCTGGGACTTACTGAGCGACAACTGCCGAAAACGACGTCAACAACTTATCTAAACGGGATACGAGGCTTGGCCTGCTGGATAGTGTATAACGAGCACATCACCATGGACAAGTACCGCGACTTCATCTTCAAGCCATACGGGGCAGTTCTAGACGGCGAGAAGTTGGAACACTTCATTCAGCTGCCTTTTGTGCGCGCCTTGATAGCCGGGAAGGGTATGGTATGCGTATTCTTTGTGCTATCAGGGTTCGTACTATCGTACTCGTCCCTACGCAAAGTCAACGACCCCGACAGGCAGAATAAGCAGGAGAAAACAGGCAACCGTGACGATCTGCTGACAAGCGTGTCATCGATGACATTGCGTCGCGCCATTCGTTTGTTTGGACCTATGTTGGCGCTCGCTTTCATAACGGCATTTGTCACCTACTACGTGCCCTGGGGTAGAACCGATCACAAAGCTCCCAATATTTTCGCTCATCTGTACAAGTTCTGGCTCTCGGCCGTCACCGTCATGGACCCTTATCACGTATGTAACCGCCTGCACAATCCTCTTCTTGCCCTATCATTGAAAGCTCCTCATGTGTCGTACCAGAACGGGCAATTTACTGACTCCTGTTGTCACAGTGGGGAAGGCTTAAACCTCTGCCAAAGCATTATGAGCAGGCCTGGACTCTAGGCGTAGAGTATCGACTGTCGTTGGTAATGTTCCTGATGATAGCCACGACCGCTACGCTGTCTACCGTCGGTCGGAAGATCATCGTTATCTTCGTCGCAGCCTGGTCAGTCTATTGCAATCGCCGCTGGGATGTCGCATGCGCTATGGGTGGCATGTTACTAGCCGAGCTGCGATTTGCGCCCTTGTCGGGTGACATCTCCCGCCTCATCAAGCGACCTCTACGTCTGAGCAAATGGTTGACGATCGTACCGGCCGTGTTCTGCGTATTCCTCGGCATATTATTTTGCAGCTGGCCCGAATCGATGCCGGATGGTGCGCAACCTTACCGTTCTCTCTGGGAACTGACGCCCTCAACCTGGCAAGCTGATGATGGTAACGGATCGCCAGAGCCAGTAGGTGGTTGGATATGGTGGTGGGGCACCATCGGCGCCTTTCTGATGCTCTGGGGGCTTGAGCAGCTACCGCTGTTGCAAAAATATTTGTCCGTCAGTTTTCTCAAGTACCTTGGCGAGATTAGCTACGCGTATTACCTACTGCAGGGTTTAGGGCATACCCATGTCGCCAACCCTATTTTCGAGGCTTTGCAAGATAAATATAGCTGGTCCAAGACCTCCGCGTTTATCTTCGCGTATATCGTTGGCAACATCTTCAACATAATAGCATCAGACTACTTCTGGCGCGTGATTGACGAGTCATTCATTCGCTTGGCGCGTTTTGTGGTTGTGGAGTTTCTGGGCGTAGGGAAGCAGCCCGGTAGTCAGTCGAGGAGCAGTCCAGGTTCGGCTGTTGGCTACGCACCGGTGCCGACGACAGCGCCAATAGCTGACGACGATCGTTCTGCATCAGAGCACACTGTTGTGGGAGAGGATGATATTGCTCTCAAGGAATATTTTGATGACAGGGATAACGGCAAGGGGGTCCGGCACAGAAGAGATTCGTTATATACATCATGATCTGACGATAAATTTGTACGTCTTACTAGTCGCTAAGTATTTCCAATAGAATAGAATAGAATAGAATACACCCATCTCACGGTCTGCCTTGAAGTCCTACACTGCCAATTTGGTGAGAAGCAGTTGCAAAACCAGTCAGCCATGTCCATCCCTCTTCGAAGGGCATAGAAAGGAAAGACGGAGTGTCGGATAGAGGTCGATTCTATCTCTCCCGATTACCAATTATTGGATGGCGGCCAGCCGGCAATACGCCGGTAAATTTAATCATTCTGGGCATGGGGATAACGGAATGCTGATAAATTTCGATGGCGGTGCTTGGCGATTCATTATAATATGAGTCGAGAATTCAGGGCTTGAAAGCTGAATACAATTGACATTAGTCTTCCTGGCTACCAAGGTCTTTGAAGGCCCAATCGGATTGTTTCCGGCATTGCAGGCGGATTTGATTCTGTATACAATTGCGAGAAAGGCCCTGATCTTCGAGATCCGGTAACATAGGATAAGCTAGCGCTGAATAGCTTTGTTTAAATAACCTTGCATGAGATATGCGCAGTGCAAGGGCGTGCACTGAAGGTACAGATCAAGTTGCGCGTGCGGAACAGCACAATGGTTCAGCGCATGTGACGATCAGGGTGGTGCAGGGGAAATAGGGGTAAGTACCAGCAAACAACAAAGGCAGTGGTAGGCAAATATAGCAGTACTGATAGTAGAAGGGTACCTGATGCATCAAATTGATTCACAGGCTAGAATATTTTAGTGATACTTCTCTCCTCCTTAGGAACCAGATGAAGCAACATGTCAAGGTTCTGTTAGTCCGGCTGCATCAATGTATGCATGGTAATACAAGGTGGGGTGACAGAAGGGGGCTGCCACAGCCCTACAAGCCATCACAACAAATCATCACAATGAGTCAGCACGGCTTCCTGTACAGAGTTTCTAATATTGAAATTCCCTCATTTAATAATTCTGGTCTCGACTTAGATTCGATTACCAAAGGAATAACAGAAAATGGATCCCCTCAGTATAACGGCCGCGGTGGCAGGCCTCTTTAAAGCGACGCTAAAAATTGGAAAACTACTAGGGCCGTATATCTCGGCAGCTTAACGGATATCACTATATCCTATAGCAGTGCATATATGCGATGAGATCGAGAGCATGCGGACTATGTTAATTAGATTACAGACGCTTGTGCGAGGGTCCTCCAATAGAATTTCTTAAACAGGGGCACTCATTAGCGTCGACCAAGTCGTAGCGATTGTGACAGGCGGGGTGTTGCTGTTCGCAGAGCTCGAAAGCGCGGCACGCGGCTTGGTCACAGGTATTCCTTCACTATCTTCTAGAAATTCAGGTCCTGAGATGTTCTTCCGGGCGCCAAATCAGCTACCGATACAGGTCAGGATGCAGTAGGCCAGACGGGAACAGTCATTGAGAGCTCTATTAGCCCGACTACAGGGGTTCAAGGCGTCGGTAGCAGCAGTCTTAACACTATTACAGTGGTAAGTTTTGTCTCTCTGTCTCAAGGTGATGGTTAATAATAACTGAGCACAAAGCAACTCGGGCCATCGTGCGGAGCAGCTACAGATGGAGTTGACTGCGAACGTTACTACTCTTTTAAAAACTAACTGCGACCTGTCACAACGTACGATACACCTCAAAGCTACATTTGATATGCAGACACTTCGCGATTGTCAGACTACTGAGTCAGTCATGATAGAAATAAGTTCCCAAGAAGAAGATTGCATTACCACAAGAGAATACCTAAATGAGACAATTAAGACTTCTACATCGGTAACTCCGGGGCATTTGGATCTAAATGCTCTAGATATCAAGTCGTTGGCGCTTCCTGCTACCGAAACTGATGGCCCGGCCTCCGATCATAGATCTTGATTAGCGTTGCCATTTAATAAAGTCTTAGAGTCATCACACATATACCGCCGCGCCCAGCGAAGCTAGATAGACTTTTCCTTCCGAAGCTCTGTTGCACGCATACACACCTGGTCTTATTTGTTGGGCTATAAACTGGCGAGCTATAGTCTCACTGATATGTCCATATTCTCGGTCATTGCTCTGCCTCTCGATTCAGCAGACTTGGCAAACAGTCATCACTATCTGACGCAGAACTCTTTAGTTTCGGTAGCCTGCTCGGTTAATGATGATGCGCCGCAATCGAATTTTAAACAGTGGCCTCGCGGGTATCTAAGTACACCTTTAACTTTCTAGGGCGATATTTTCCGCTGGCCTGAAGAGGGGATGTAATGTACAAGCTTCAAATCAACAGTTATTAAAATGCCCGTATGGGACAGTTTGCGGCTTTGAAGATTTGGAGCTTTCACGTCGCACCATTGATCCAAGTCGGAAAACCGGAAGAAAGAATTTTATACTTCATAAAATATCATCTAACTATATACATTCTTTATTAATAAAACCCTGACCCCTAAATAAGCTAGTGAATATTAACGACTTGTATGTTATTAAAACCTTCCAACTTATAATAACTTGTTATACACTAGATCACTTTCCGTTGAAAATTGGTTTACCGTATAAAGTTCTAACCTAGTCCTGTCTGATACATTGCAGTCAACTAGCGGTGTGAGGCTGCTTGCTGTAATTGAATATCCTTTGACAGAGCTAGGGGAAGCCTGCAGGTGCTAGGGTGTTCGGAGGAGCAGAATAGTCTATGCTGACAGATGATAAGCAGGTGTATCGGACCTACAGCTGCAGGTTCAGTGTGAATACTACTTCAGATCCGGCTTCTGCCTATTCGGAATGAGTCAGAATTAAGCGAAGATCTCTATACGACGTATTAATCAGGGGTAAGGCAGCAATAACATCCCATCTTCATGCATTACATGGTAGTGTAACTGAGCAAGGATGGTAGTGAAATTAAATCGAATGGAGATTTGAGAGAAGGCAAAGCGAGTATTTATTAAGATGAGCATAGATCACCTGTAATTCACGCCATCGTCAGAGAACAGATATGAAAATCGCAGTCTCAGCAACCTGAATACCACTGAACCCAATACTACCACAAAAGGTACACACAGACACACAGACACACATACGTTCCATCGCTAAATCCAATTCACGCCCACCTAAAATGCATACCGCAACAACTGCCTTCCTCACTGCCCTCGTCGGCCTCGCCCATGCTCAATCCGTACCTATCGACCTTGTAGTAGAGAAGTTAGCGTGCGGCACGTACGTGAACACGACGGTGAAGTGGACACCATACGATACTGGCTTGGATTTCGAGGACCCCAAGTTGCTATCCAAGGTGTCGGGGCTATACATCAACCAGGAAGATGTCAGTGAATACACGTTCTTCTGCTTTGCGTGTAAGTAAAACCTCCCTGCCTCGCCCTCCTTATATTTTACTAGCCCTGTGTTTTCTATGCGTGAAATGAACGTAATACATATATATACTGACATCAACGGACTACAGACAAGCCCAACGGCGAACTATACAATCAAGAGGCGTTCGACATTGACCACCCGGTGAGGCTCTCGACTGGTAACGTTGTGGTTCAATACATCCACTGCGCAACTGAATGAGAGACGCTACGACGCCCTTCGCTTCTATCTCTTCATGTGCTGGAATATGGTGACCGGGGGATAGTGCACGGATGGTATTGGGCCCGGCGGCTACGAGGAAAGAGCGCGACCGTCATACTACCAGACAGCATCAGCAAGTGTCTTGGTACGGAGTGTTCGATATTGCCAATGCTGAATCTCGTCATGTCCTCTCATGTTGGTTGCCTGCACCTTATATGAAGACGTATCTTGAACTATACCCTTATATTCCAGCAGTCACGTTATTGTTGCGCCCCCCGACTTCTGGCCGTGCCATAATACTGGCGCTAAAACAAAGAGCATGTATATATATAGCAGGAGACTAGCCTACGAAGGGGTTTAGACCCCTTTGCGTAATAACAAGAGTCTATATACACCTGGATATATAAGGTTCTGATAAACTGAAATTACCGTGTCGATGTCAAGAATGCTGATTTCTGATTCTTCTATCCTTACACGTGACCTACCATCTCTTCCAATTAAAAGCTTTCTTCTATAAACCACTTTGTCATATAACTTAAACCCTCAAGTATCCGTTGCTTGATCTCGAGGTCAACTGTTCTTGATAAATACTTCATGCCCTCATCCTTCGATCCCCCCCCCCCCCCCCTTTTTTTTTTCCAGTTGGAATGTCCGTATTCCCGCCAGTACCAAAAATGCCGCATACCGGCTCAGGCGTATAGCCCTGCCGCGCGTGCGCGCATTTTGTGACCACAGCAGTCTCGCGAATACGAGGTGATAAAGCCCTCCTAAGATCTCCAGCTGTCTGCCGTGCCTTTAATAATTTTGACTCTCCCGGCCCGTGACAAGCGGTCGGGCATCTCGAAGCGTCCAAGATCCCCTCAACTGCTACCAGAGTAGGCTTTCCTGCTGCACAAAGTTTTTTCTAACTGGATTCATATCCGAGGATTCACCATTTCTGTTCGGAACTAATTATAGTTAATGAGCGGCTTTAATCAGCGCATTGTTGGTTCATAATCTATGAGCAAACACTACTCGCCACATTTGTACATTCGGCCACGGCGTGTAGACATAGATTCGTGTCCTTCAAACACGCTTCAGCGGTTGTATAATCACTAATCAGAGTGGTTATCAAAGTTAATCGCTGTACAACATAACAATGGGTTATCCCTGACCAATGGCTTGAACTGCAGATCCAAGTTCGCATATTCGGGGCTATTAATCATGCTCGAAAAATGCCAGAGGCTCGGATACCACACCAGGGCGAAGTCCTCCCATCCGCCCTCCTGGTCAGTTTCTTCCGCCCCGGACGACCATTCTGAAGTCTCGGAGCCAAATTGAATAGCACTGCCTCCAAACAAGGGTTCGAGAATTTCCGTGAACCCACCTGCGTAGCCCTCAAAGTATGCAGACCGCTGACCCGGCAGGAAGGATAACAGATTCAACATGACGACCGGACCTGTATTTTGTATGCCATAGTGAAGCGTGAACTCTTTGAGTGTTATTCCCTGGGCTGATGCCATAGCCCCCATAGGCCGCGATGTCGCATCAAGCGAAACTACCACACCCCTTGGGGCAACAGACGTTTTGAGACCGCTATGGTCATCAGGCGTCCATCCAGCAGCGAGCTTTGGTTGAGGCTTGCTAAGAAGCATATTGGTTTTCTCGCGGGCCGACAGCGTACCCTCTGGAGAGTAGCCTGTGATGGACCACCTGGACGCGATTTGAGATTCGATGGTGGGTGGAAGCTCTTTCGAGCCCAGAAAGACGTAATCCCATTTTGCCAGACGTGGGCCCTCTCCAAGGAGAGCCTTGGTCGAGAGGTGAGGCTCGTGGATCCAATGGTGCGTTTGGCCTAGCCATAGCGGTCGCTGAGAGGCGGGCAGAGTCCTCAGCGCGGAGACAAAGGAAGCTTTGGACACGGAAGAGTGAAGAGATAGGAGATGGCAAGTTATCAAAGCCATTATGTTGGATACAAGACTAACAGAAGTGATGATGAAGTTACTCAAGGTAAATTAAGCTGGGTCTTAAGTTGTTAAGTAGCACACTAGTTAACAGGTCGACCTTACAAATCATATTCCTCTAAAACACATGAACCTACTAAGGACTTGCAGTCCATTTATATAAGAGATATATAACAAGATTATTAATAATTGGCCCGAATAGGATGAATGTGCACCAGATGAGTCACCGGACTAGACAAAGAAAATTTGGTAAAGCACTCCCTTCTAGCCATCTCCTACCGTATAAGTGCTGTGACTAGAGCTAAAATAGGATGATTGCGGTTGTCCATGGAATTCCGTGAGGAATGGTCGGCGTTAAGCGCTTAACTACGAAGGATTAAAGGTTTCCTAACCAACAAAAACCGAGCAATCAGATCAACCAAGGGTAACCCTCTCCTGTTTACCTAAAGGTGGAGCAGATTTTGGTAAAGACATAATCCACAATATACTTAACGCTATAATGATGCTACGAAGATAGCGAGCGGCGGACCAAAATAAAAACATATTTGGTTTCTTTCCGGAGCGGGGGTCGGCGCGGAGCGCATGCTCCCCGGAGGTCGAAGAGTTTAAAAAGAATGTTAAATTGTGGTTATCGCGGCGCAGCTGTCGGAAATAAGGGCTAGACTCTTACGGGCATGACTGTGTGTCCATACTGTATGGAATACCGAGGGGTACCCTTTTGGGATTAGCACAAAATTTGTATGGAATTTGACACCACTAATTACACGCTTCTATCACTAAAACAACTACGACAAGCCTAGAAAAACTCAGAAGACGAAATAAAGTATATAGAATTAATCGGCTACCTCGATTCTATATACTAATATTTTTACGTCTTAATTGAGGCTGGTTTGACTAAGTAGAAGTGGTTAGAATCGAGGCTGTCAACGGTGACTTTAGCGGTAGCTGGGGGTTGTTTGTCTAATTTTGGTTTGGACTGACTTCTGCTACGCCCTTTAGAATTAGACACACCCTACATCATCAATGGAGACCAATGGGAATCGCTTAATTCTGACAGCAGCCGTCTAACGTCAGGTACTCTGCGGCTCATGTCTACACCTCACCCTTACGTAAGCAGGGGAAGGTTACCCCCGGTTAATCTGTAGACTCACGAAAACCTCCGGCCTCCTGTTATAAATTTCTTGTGCGAGTAAAGTCATATGGACATTAGGGGAAATAACGAAGCTTGTAAGAGCGATTAGGTTCTTAGAAACATCCGAGTTCCAAAGATGAATACGGCTAAAATATTTCACAACTTACGTCATTATCTGCCACTTCGTTTGTCCTATCGCGATGCTATTCCCTCGTCCGGCTTAAAACAAGCACGTTAAGGCCTTAAACTAACTCAACCGTTTCGAACGTTGTTAGATAATACCCCGCCACTCTGATATTCCCATCCAAGCCAATCGTTTCCGTTCCTCACCTGGTAGTAAGGAGCACTATTGACACCAACTACTAACAAATCAAGCAGATTCTCTCCTCTATGGGCGGCGAATGGTGCGCTAAAAGCCTGAATATCTCCTAGCCTCATCCAATCTTCCCAGGCGCTCAGCTTCCACCGTCTCCCAAAGACGATATTGTCGGAGCCAAGTGCGAAGACATCGAGGTTATTCGGGGCCAGAGAGACACAACTGATATCACTGGCAAGCAAGCCACCAAGGTCTTCCCATTCATGCCAACTACTTCCGTCCCACCAATTATGCGACAGTTCGTTAACAAGTCCCTTTGCGAACACGTCAATTCGATTCGGGCCCCAGCTCACAGCACAGAATGGCCCCGTGAAGTTTCCTCCCAGGTTTTCCCATCCGCTGCTCCAGCTGGCGCCGTTCCACCACCTGTGGTTGCAGGAATTGTCAGGCCCAAGGGCGAAGAGATCGAGGCGGTTCGCGCCCCAGCTGACGGCTTCGATACCGCTGTTCAGGACCCCACCTAGGGCTTCCACTTGCCACGAGCTCCCGTCGTACTGGCCGTGCCAGGCGGACAAATCCGTTGCGCGAGATAAGACGTCGATCCTGTTAGGACCTGAGGCGACGGCCTTGAAGGTGCTAGTAAAGTAGCCCCCTTGTTTTTCCCAGTTACTCCAGCGGCTGCCGTCCCAGTAGGCGTGGTAGCCGAAGTTTTCATACCCCAGGGCAAAGACGTCAATGCGGTTCGGGCCCCAGCTCACCGCTTCCGGTTGGCTCGAAAACACCATGGGTGGGAGCCGCTCCCAATAGTGGCCGGTGCTGTTCTTCCAATGATGATAGATATTGAAGTCAAAGCCTAGGCTGAACGTGTGGACTTGATCGGGCCCCCATGATACAGTGGACAGTTGTTTTGATCCAGAGCCTGCTTGCGCAGCTGTTCGGGTACAAAAACAGATTGGGTGTTAGCCAGAACGCATTACTGTCGACCCAACGGCGAACTTACTGCGTAGAAAAAGTCCCCACAGGAAGAAGACCGTGGGGATGATTTTAAAATACATGATGGCTTCTTAGTCTCTCGAAGTGATAGATGGGGGAGGGAATCGTGGAATTACGCAAGTATCAGATGTTCTCCGAATATCGTAGCACAGACAAAGGCAGGTAGGGAACATAACGAGATATGAGTTTGTTCAACACGATAGAAGGGGCCTATTTATAATGTTGGGAGCCCAGAGACAGAACAAAGATTGTTGGAAATCTGAAGCGCCACTGCATAACATCCCGACTGTAGTGTGTCAATGGCCAATGGTCTGTTACTCTTGGTGAGCGTAGCGTTGTAAGTTGTGCCAAGCTTCACACTGCAACATCTGGAAGCAATACCGTAACTTCCCATAGTTCCAACAATGCAATGCTGACGCAGTTTCCACCTTTCCTGCGTGATTCGCCAGAAATCAATAATCATGCAGGATAATGCACAATAGGTGCAGGTTTCGCCAGCATGAGTCAAGCTGAATCTGAAGTGCCCATGTGTCAGCAGCAATCAAGAGGTTATGTGTGCTACTGTACCCGTCAATTACATAGATACCTTGAATTTTGTAACAAATATACCTTTAAGAATACTACGTCTGCAATTATATAGTATTTTTGTATAATTATATCATAAGATTTTAAGTAGTTGTGCCCTCTGAGATGTCTGTGTTTTTTCTTTCTCTTTTTGCAAAAAGAAAGCAAAAGTCGCATGCCCAAAAGGGGTTTTAATTGATGATCTGTAAAAGGAACTATTACCGAATCTAGCCGATTCATGTTGCAAGTAAGTAGTAGTAGTAGTTGTTGAAACACAGTTTTTGCATGTGAGACTACCTGACCAGAACTGAGTGTACCTAGTTGGGACCGCAGATCTAGCTCGGCTCTTGAGTATTCCCGCATCAATAGTTTATGTGGTTTAGTGTAGCATTGCATATCTCCCAGCAGACGAATTGACATTGAAAGCATTTTTGCTTTATTGCCTTGGCGCAACCGAGCCACGGCATCGCAACTTTCGGAATCCGCCCCCAACTCCAGCTACACTGGCTAGGCCGCGCACCAATATAACAGCGTTCGGCCAACACAATTCAGGCGAACCTTTCGTAATGTCACGGTGTTGGTGACCTCACTGGGCTATCCGCTAAGAACTAGATAGACCTCTACTGAGCGAACTAATAGTAAATTTGTCTGACACTACATAGAGACGCGATAAAGAATTAAATAGAAGTTCCGGTCGATACGAATAGTAGCTAGGTATGCATGCAAGTTACATGTTGGCAAAGTCTCTGAGCCTGATGGAAGTGCAACAGTCTTCGGCGCTCTCAAGAATTATGTTGCTACGAAAGTGATTAATTCTTAATGGAGGGGTGTGGGAATACTGAACACGCTAAACAATCACTCACTCGTTCCCTCAGCCATGTTAGTATTGTCAGGCTAGAATCGCTGGGCTAGGCATATAAGGCAGCTTTCACGAAACTGGGGGCTAACAACACAGAACATACGCGGAGAAACATCTGTCACACGCATGTGACACCAGGTTCTGTATATCACCTATATTGGCATACGACTGTGAGGCTTCATACGAAGCTTCGGCCTTCAGCTTACCATGGTTACCCGGTAGTCTCCTAGGATGGCTGTACAAAAGCGAGTCGGGCAATCCGAAGCGGAGTGGTCGGCGACTAGAAACGAGGCTATTTGGACATATGATCTACAGGTCTCCCGCCTGACCAAAGAGGGGTTAAGTCCTACATCCTTGACGTCCTAGAAAATTAATATAATTCGAATATCTTCCGATCCCCTGTGGGCGTTAACTCATACTCCCCCTTACTACCTATGGCGCATGTGGCCAACCTGGGAAACGAAAGTGGAAGTGGTCATAGGAGACTCAAGAGGCAAGGTTTACGGGGATCCAGTGACCTTGCGATTACCCTACAGGGTTACGGGAGGGTCTACTACAAGCTGAAAGCCTCTGAACGGCTCTAATCTGCACTTAACGTTTATGCACGGGTACCCCTCGGTACTAACATGACCCTACATCGCGTTTCAATATTCTGTCCAGGTGTATTGCATTGTAGATCTTGAATTAAAAGCGCAGCTCTATGACGCTAAGGGAGCAAACCCAGAAAGATGTTGTTTGATTAAAAGTATACCCTGAAGGAGACGGAATAAAGATATCCCGACCCCTACCGGTTAGAAGCATCAGCGTCAAAGTGGGGTGGCCAAGGCACAATTGTGTCAGGAGACAGACACAATGATCAATCAAAACTCAATTGGCTTAAATCCAACAGATGTAGATTGACAAAAGTGGACACACTACCTTATAGGCCAGCTGTTGCAGATGACACCTGCGGGGCAGGTGTTACTGGCAACAGCCTCATTCTGTAGTTGACCCCTTCGGGGTCTTTATCACTTCATTAAGCATTATTGTGCTTTTTTAAAAAAAAGATTTCTGCCACGGACCGCACCCAATCAGAGGGTGCACCAGGAGAATCGGTTTAGAAGCGCGTTATTTAAGACTAGAACAATCAGCAGATAAGGTAGATAATACACGCAAATTAAATTATATAGTGTGCGCTCTATAGATTAATTAAAGAGAGGCTTATATAAGCTTAAAACCCCCTTTAATACTAAGATAGTTTTCTGAAAATAATACACGCTTAAAAACTAAAGCCGAGAAATGTTATAAAAAGCGTTAATTCGATTTTATATTATAAACTACTTTATTAAATTTTAAATTTACTATATCTTTCACTTAATTAAGTTATTTAATTAAGTAAGCCATTTTTAAACTTTATATAAAATCTATATATAAAAACTTTAATAACTTTACTAGTTTTATAACTATAAATATATAATTTAAAATTTAAACTATTAATTTAAAAAGTTAATATATTTTTAATTAATTTAGATCACTTAATTAACTAGATCACTTTTTATATACTTTATACGTATATTTAAAATAATTTAATAATTACATATATAATTAATATTAGCTATTTAGAATTTAATTTATTAAACATTTTTATATTATTTTAATAAGTTTATACATTATAACTAAGCTTAATATAAGCCTTATAGCACTTAGTGTAAGTCTTTTTCCTTTTTATATAATAACTACTTTAACGATTTTTATAATCTTATTAAAATGTTAGAATGGTGGTTTATTTAGTAGTTAGTATAGGCCTAAAGACCTAGGTCTTTAAAACTGTCTGCAGGACTCTTTAAGACCTTTGGGACCCTTGGGCCCCGTATATACTGGCTAAAGATTAGCTATATAAGTCCCACGCTATATATAACTTTCTATATACCTGCTTTAGTAGTTTTTTTATAATAGATTAGACTTAACTTTAGATTTAAATTGCCTTTTAAGTTCTTTAAAGTTATTATAGATAGCCTATATATAATCTTATTTAAATACTAATTAATATTTATAAAAACGCAAATTAGTTAAAAATAAAGACAGAATTTTAACCTAGTCGCATAGACCACATATTCTATATCATACTCTAGTTCCTCTAGTAGTAGGCTAATAAGAGAGAGAGATTAATTACCCATTTATACCTTAGCTTTAGGCCTTTATATAAACGCTTAATTAATAGCGCGCAAATTGTGCCACCTTCGACCCCTCGTTGCCCGCGCAGCTAGACCTCCGCTGCGCGCCGGCTAAACCTTCGACCCCTTATTACCCGTGCGGCGAAGCCAGTCCTTCTAGACCTTCGCTACGCGCCAGCAAGACCCTCGACCCCTCGTTACCTGCGCAGCCAAGCCAGCTAGCTAGACCTTTGCTATACACTAGTCAACAAGACCTTCAACCCCTATTGCCCGCGCAGCCAAGCTAGCCCTTCTAGACCTTTACTATACGCAAGCCAAACAACCTAAGTCTAGCCATATATTAAATAATCCCTATAAAAGAAATATTGCCAGTATTAAAATATTAGAATAGTAGTTTATTTAGTAGTTAGTATAGGCCTAAAGACCTAGGTCTTTAAAATTATCTGTAAAACTTTTTAAGACTTTTAGGACCTTTAGGCCCTATATACGCTAGCTAAAGATTAGCCATATAAGTCCCACGTTATATATAACCTTTTATATGCCTACTTTAATAGTTTTTTTATAATAGATTAAATTTAACTTCGGATTTAAATTGCCCTTTAAATTCTTTAAAGCCACTATAAGTGGCTTATATATAATCCTATTTAAATATCTACTTATTTATTAATATTTTTATAACTTATAAATCTTTACCTTTTTATTAATAAAATACCTTTTATCTT
>NPFG01000321.1:0-45766 GCA_002288965.1 Xylaria sp. MSU_SB201401
GTCGTATATAAAAGCCTTGTACCTATTACCTTCCGCAGTAGCTATCTTCGGGGGCATCTGTGAGACTTTTAGCACCTTAAACCCTTGCTGCAATTATTTTCCTACCCCCCGGTGGCGCCCTAAGGTATCTATAGTAGGTACTGTACCTATTACGTACCTAACTTCGCCAGAGAGTAGGTACCTTCAATTACTACCTAGGTAGTAGTAGTACATAGTTGTAGGTACCTAGAAGCTGTAAGTGGTAGCAAGAAACAAAGAGAAAGAGGCAATCTACCCGTCAAAGAAATACATATAGTAATCGAGCAGGAGCGAGGTATCTGCCTTTGGTACAGTACGCTACCTATCTAATACCAGCATGTATTTATAGTACCTGGTAGATAGTGGGAGGTCAGCGTCCAAACCTCGAGTCGTTCATGGGATCTGCTAAAGTAGCATGGGTTCCTCTACTGCCTTCAGCCAATAATCGCCAGAACACGTCCCCCATCCCCCTCAAACGAGATCGATCCCGCATGCATAATACATACATCGCTCAACCTCCCCAACGCCCGTCGTCATATCGTCCTCCGACTCCGTATACGCTACCGAATACCCTTACTTTATCATCTCTACCTCCCTTTGCCCTCTCTCTCCAGCCAGACCCCGACATCGCTTGCCCTTGTTCTATCCTCGATCGTCGCGGCCTCTGGTCTGTGACCGCCCTGTCGCCGCCGCCATGGGCATCGTGAGCAGCCGCCTAGAAGATGGCGCACCCATCTATCTGAGGGACCAAAATCGCCGTATGTCCATTCTGTCTCCTGCCGCTCGCCCGCACTCCTGCTTGCCCACATGCGCGACGTACTTGCGCGTATCTAGCCCTTGGCTTCTCCCCGCTCTCCACTGCTCGCTTTGTCCTTCTGCCACTAACTGCTGCTAGTATCTATATCCTCCCTTACCATCACATGCCCTCGTAGGCGCACTTCGACAATTATTACCCCCAATTCATTCCCCGCTACTCGCGCCACCGTAACGCGCATGCCCAACGATGGGGGTCTTGTCGAGTTTGTACAGGTTGGTCGCAAGCCTGAGATGCCCCCCGAGTGCAGTAGAGTCAGTCGGCAGTCTGCTCACACGTATTTCTAGGACCCCGAGTCTTCGTCCTCGCCGAGTTTCCTCCTTAAGCTGAATAACGACGATGACCTAGTCTTCAACTTCACCTTTATAGTTCGCCAAGACGAAGGCAGCAGTAACGATACACAGATTAATGGTCTGACGTATGTCTATGCCTCGACAAGCAGAGAAGTCGAGAATTTGGTCACACGAGAGTTCCACGCAGACCCCAACCTTCACAAAAATGCCAACGTCGAGCTTGTCGGCGATTATACCACCGGTGGTAGCTCTTCTGTATCATTCGAGTGGTCGTGGAAATGGAAACCTCCTAGGCCAGTGGAAGATAGGGGCGGTGGTTGGAGGAATGCCTGCAGCGTACGCTTTGCCCCTCAGACGGTTTAAACACGTCTGCGTATCTGCAGATGCTAACTCTTTGATAGTTTGTAGAGTACGATGCGAGGGCTCACCAACTACACCCGCTCGCTACATTCTCCTTTTGGGTTGCTAGTAAGCCACCATCTACAACCCGTTCTCTGCCCATAGGCTGACTTGCGTATCAGATACCTCCCCATCCTTTGCAAGCCAACCTATTTCCCCATCTCCTTTCCAACTAGCAGTTCCACCAAAAATTCGAGTCCCATCAGCGCAGTCAGCCGACTCCCGTATTAGCGAACTAGATGAGCCAAGCTCCCCACCCGCTATTCCGCATGATCTACAAAATGATCCGTCTGCTGCCCACCAAGCTCGAAGAGAGTCGGTCAAGCTCGACATTGCTTGTCCTCGACCGGGTGAAGATATGACCGTAGGAGACGATGGCCCAGTATTCAGAGCGACCATCAAAGCATTAGAACAAAAAACCGGCATTATGAGAACGCAAATGAAGAAGGTGCTGAAAAAGGCGGAGCATGCGTATACTACCCAGATCGATGCTAATGATGCGTATGCGGCTTTTCTAGATGCGCTTCGAGAGACATCTGCCAGTAACGCCAACGCGGTGCAACCAGCTATCGAGCACTACTTCGACAAAATAGCGCGAGAAATTCTTGTTTACGAAAGACAGAACGTAGTCAACCTTCAAAAGATCATAATCGAACCAATCAGCAAGCTATATACCTACGATATCAAGCAGGCCGAATCCAAGAAGCGGGAGTTCGAAGAGGACAGCAAGGAATTCTACGCATATGTATCTCGGTATCTTGGTCAACGACAAGACTCGGTGAAAACTAAGAAGCTTGCCGAGAGCGACACCAAGTATCAGACAAAACGGAGGAACTTCGAAATCAAACGGTTCGATTATTCCTCGTTCGTACAGGATCTTCATGGTGGCCGCAAAGAACAAGAAGTCCTATCTCATCTCACCAAGTACGCTGATACACAGGCGAAGACCTTCATGGCAACAGCCCAGAAGATTGACGGAATGTTGCCGCATTTAAAGGCTCTTACTTCTGAGGTTCAGGGGGCGGATAAGGAGTATCAGTATCAGAGGCGTGAAAGAGAAGAGAAGCGGCGCTTATTAGAGAAGAGCAATCTCTGGTATAACGAACCAGAGAACGCGATTTCAGGTTCAAGCACGTTGACGTCTACCAACACCAATGGTGTCCAGCATACCTCAGATTCCGAGCTTGGGCGTGCGGACAGTACCGGCTCTCAGCTGAAACTTACATCAACGGGCAACTCCACTTCAATCACGGCAACATCAGCCACCGCTGAGCTCTCAAGATCGCCAGGTAGTCTCGCTCATCATTCCATGAACAGCCCGGTGCAAAGTTCCAAGTTCAAGGGCATACGGGATTTGGAGGAGAGAGACCTTGCCCAATTGACCATCGTTGAAAAGAATTCAACACAACGTAAAGAAGGCTTACTATGGGCTTCAAATCGCACTCACGTTGATCTAACACTGAATAAGCAGGGTTGGCACAAGTATGTAGAATCAATGGTTCAGTCAGGTTCCTCACTAACCATTGATAGGTACTGGGTAGTTCTAGACCAAGGCAAGCTGTCCGAGTATAGCAACTGGAAGCAGAAGCTTGATCTACACATGGAGCCAATCGACCTACGTATGGCATCTGTGCGAGAAGCTCGTAATGCCGAACGACGCTTCTGCTTCGAGGTCATAACGCCTAAATATAAGAGAGTGTACCAAGCCACTTCGGGGGAAGATATGAATAGCTGGATTTTGTCAATCAACAACGCCCTACAAAGTGCCATGGAGGGGCATGTGCTTGAAGAAAAGCCTACAACGTCTAGCGATTCAAGTAGCCTTAAGCGAGACATTGGCTCGATCTTGACCGGCAAGAGTTCCTCGTTAAACCATGGCTCGTACGGACATCACACATCTAACAGCTCCGCACCACCGTCTCGACGCATTACGGTTGGAGCCCGACCCTCTTCATCAAGGCCAGTAGGCAACAGCTACGATGAGAGTCCTGACAAGTTGCTTCAAACTATCCGCGAGAGCGACCAAGGCAATTGTTGGTGCGCTGATTGTGGCAGTGGCTCCAAGGTCGAGTGGGTTTCCATTAATCTCGGGATTATCCTCTGCATTGAGTGTAGCGGCATTCATCGCTCACTTGGGACGCATATCAGCAAAGTCCGCTCATTGACACTCGACATCACATCGTTCACTCTTGATATCATCGAGTTGCTACTTCTTGTCGGAAATCGAGTGTCAAACATGGTTTGGGAAGCTAAGCTCGATCCAAGCCTGAAACCTAGTCCCCAGGCCACGCGTGAGCAACGTCTTAGGTTCATAACAGCTAAATATGTCGACCGGGCGTACGTAGAGCCCATCTCATCAACCTTATCTCGCTATGCGACAGCCGATGAAACACTGCTCGCCGCTATCAAGCGCAACGAAGTCCAACAAGTCATCCAAGCACTTGCCCTTAGGGCCAATCCAAACGTGCTGGATAAGGTCCGAAATACCCATCCAGTTTTCTTAGCCTTGGCAGCGGCAGATCCAGCCCCTCCATCGCCTGGCGTAACTCCAACCGTGCGAGGCGAGCCCGAGTCACGTACCGTTCCTTTTGCTGTGGCCGAGATGCTGATTCAGAATGGTGCGGAAATCCCTGCACAAATGCCCGGATTCGCCCTCAGTCGTAACGCACAGTTATACGTCAATGAAAAGCGTGGCCGTACTGCTGCTATTGAAGCTTCTGGTCTGTCGATACCAAACAATACTGGTCCCAGCCCCAGCGACCGCCTTCAGCGCGATAAAGACGCGCGATTGCAAAAGCGCATCAGTGCAGGTGGGCGCTTGGCCAAATCACCGATTCCCGAACGATAGAAACGGCGGAAGTCAAATAGCTCCTCCCTATCGTCTTCGCCGTCCACGTCGCTATTATCCCCGCGAACAATGCAAAACTGTAGCTCCAATTCCTCTTCATCCACCTCCGAACGATAGAATCGGCGGTCAGATCGCATCATTTTTCAGATACCCACCTTCTTGAATATTTCAGCGCCGCGATGTCTTCCGATGCTATGCCCCTTCAGGCAGCATTCTGTGTCATCATTGCCAAACTCCACGACGGAGTTAGTGGCAATTATCGCTTCATGAACTGTTTTGATGACGTATATATACATATATAACATGACGGGTAGTAATGTCCTTTTTTTTTGGAACTAGGCCATGGTTGGAGGCGCCTCTGGATTCCCATCTGTGTTGCATCGAGCATATTCGGTGTTGGGTGCAAGTGTGTGTGCTATAACTGTCATACGCTCCAGTACGCATTATTTGGTTCGTTCCTGGAACCACCGGGAGGCCTTGTGCGGGTTTGTTTTTATTTTATGTTTTTTTAACAAGACTACCAAATTCTACGTATATCAACTTGGGAAGTACACTTTGATGAAAAGACCGGCAGAAGCTTAGAGTCTCTCATAGGCTGAGAGTCTGGACAGGGGAAAGTCATACCATGGTAGATGTACACAGTGCATGGATAGGCTCGCATAATTGATGTATAACAGATCCCGTTCTGAGATTCAGAAGTAGACCTTCTGGTCTGCTGTGTATGATTTGAATCATAACGATGTTCAAGAGAATCTTCCTCGCTTTTGCCTTGGCCAAGTAAATTAGGCGACGTATGGAAACCGAATTTCAAGTGACAACGGTAGGCCCCTCTAGGGCGTTTTTTACTCATCGATACAAGACAGAGATGATCTGCAATGCCGTCCGGCAAACTTGAAAGCCCAAGGCGATAAAAAGCAGATACCCGCAACGTTTCAGATCGTCTTCGTTATGGCCCCCAGTGTGCACTGCAATATCAACATTTCACGCTTTACAACGATGACCGAAATGCCTCCTTCGGTAATGTCTAGACGCATTTGTTGTTGGATCTTTCATCTACTATGCAAGCTAACCCTCTATAGGCAGCGAAAGGCCGCAACCGCCAGATCTATGCAAGCCAGATATGGACCCCCATCGCTTTCTATATAGCACGACTTCATCTATCTTCTTTTTTCCCTAGCAGTTGCCGCAACAGAACTTCGCTTTCATTTTCCTCCGTGGAGAGTATACCGGAATGTACGTACCCCTAATAATTCGATACGATCTTTTTCAATCTCGTCTCTAGCTCACGGGTAGGTAGGTAGGTAGGTAGGTAGGTAGGTAGGTAGGTAAGTAGGTACTCTGGGCCCAAAATCCGGATAAAATGCCTGACTAAGAAGAAGCAGGAGGAGCAGCGGTACCCTCGGCGTCCTTCACGAGCTTGTCGATGAGCTGCTTGTGGATGCCCCTCCAGTTATTCTCAACCTGACCCTTGACGATACCCATCACGAGCCTCGAGCAATTGACTACGATTTTCCGCTGGAGTCAGTAACAGTATCGGCTCGACCTACTCACTTTCTCAAGTATTGGATTGCACCGGGTTTGGTTGGTAGAAAGAGGGAATGGGGGAGAACAAAACATACTAAAGACGTCCTCGACGAGTTCCAGGATCCCCTCCTTCTCCTTGATGCTCCAGCGCGTCTCCATGACGACGCCCATCGGGCTCTTGATCCGCACCCACTGCGTGCATAAAAACGTGTTAGTCTAGTTCCCCATGTTCTATGTCATAGAACTTGCTAGATGATACGATATAAGAATAACAAGGTATCAGGCACCGGAGGTTTTTATACGTACCCTTAATCACTGGAGTCAGTACATTTTCCCATTTTTGGAAGGATCTCAGCTCTGAAAAAGAAAAGAAAAGAAAAACATACGTCCCCTCGTCGTGGTCGACGAACTCCTCGCGGCTGACGACATTGCTGCTCCACACAGGATTCGGCAGCTCGTCGACGACTCGTAGATCTTGACCACGGGGCCCGGGCCCGCGTGCTTCTTCGTCGAAGTCAGCGGCTCTAGGCCCTCGGGCAGCTGGAAGTGCTTGCGCGCGGCCGCCACCGAGGCCGGGTCTTCCGCCGTCTCGGGCGGCTGCGGGAGGTTCTTGTGCGAGGTGTAGTGCGGGTCGCAGTGCAGGAAGAATTCGTCTGGGGAGCAAATGTTAATTACAAGTTTTTTCATGTTGTTATGATCATGTGTTGAGGGCTGAGAGTCGGGCTTATGAGAAGAATGAGAAACAGAACTGCAACTGGAAACTCACGATCATGTAAGAGCGCCACGGCGTCTTCCTTGCGCACGCCCGACGGGATCGGGCTTGCGTTCACCGTTGTGCTCGTGCTGTTTAAGACTGGATGGAGATAGAGACAGTTAGCTAGCTGCTCTGCGTTTTATCTGTGACTGGTTTTCCGTCTATTTTCATTACTCGCTTTTGTTGCCCATATGATATCCGGCGAGCTCATATGAGTACGCGCTAGCTAGCTCTTCCGCTTGGATCATTCACTCAGCTACGACTCTGAAGTCTTATTTTAAGCCGGCCATGTGAAGACTCAAAATGAAAACATTTCAAGAGAGTGGCACGTTGCCATTTCAATCCGTCCGTTCCGGATACTGTTCTGCGGTAGCATGTGTCCTCGAGGAACGGACTGAGGGAGAGAGGGGGTAACGAGGAGCTTAGATAGCCTGTACATAGCCAACTTACACGACGACATTGTGATAATTCAATTGGCCTTTGGTCGCAGACACCTGGTTGATTGATATATTGTTTAAGGTCGGGTTAGATCTCGCGTTCACACTGGAAAGATGCGCTTCTTTTTAAATAGATAGCTTGCCTTGTACACCTTTGTTATGTTCAAGGTCCTACACGGGAGGATTAGGCGGTAGCGGGTATTAGGTCCAAAGACGTTTCAGTACAGTACAGCTGTGGACCACGATCCTACAAATGCTGACATAAGATTTCATGCAACCTGCCTGTTCCTGTCGTCTAGATTAACTGTAGCTTACTATGTCCATCAGCAAGACAGGCAAGAGCTTGATTGATTGAATTTATTGAATTGATTCCTCGAAGCTGCTACAGTTGTTACATCGAGAGTCCATTCGAGGGCTTATATGCAAAGATCGCTAAACAGTACGAAACCACCTGTCAATCCATCGTATCTCTCGACAATAGCTCAAATCAGTCGTTAATTCAACATTAGCATCTTTAGGCAAATCTTAAGTCACTAGATGAATCACAATATCGACAATGACTTTTGTGACAATATTTTATTTCCTTCGTGGCGAAATTACTGCCTCAGCTTCACACCTAATATGCTAAAGTCGTGCCACATCTACTGTCTGTAAAGGGGTATCTTAGTTAATGTGAACCCAATCATTGCATTAACACAAGACCAAGGACAAACGACCAACGACCAATCAGCCTTGCATCTAATCATCTAGCGAAATCACTACTGGTCCAACTGGTCCTGTCTGTTGTGGTCGGGGTTTGTTTGCCCCTGGATTCTTAATCTGACCTGCGTTCTTTGGTCCCACTGCTTTGGGCTGGGACTGTTTTGACACAGGTGGCGACTTGGCTACTACCAAAGGCCGAATCACTTCATCCATAGCTTTGATGAGGATTTCCGCTCCATGCGTAACATCTGCCGCCACGCTGGTTCCTAGGTAGCGCCATACCCTCTTGTCCGACAACCAAAGCTTCTGAAGGATTTTGTGAAACTCGTCGACTGGCTGTTTGTCGATGCCTGTCTCTTCTCTGTAAATGTGCCACTCAGGCCTGGTATTGTGGTTCTGCAGCTTAATATGCAGGGTTAAACACCGGCCCATACCTTTAGACGGGCCAATTATATACTGGACTGTATAGTAGTCAAGAGAAACGACAAAGACGCTGACCTGGCCTTGGCCCACCATAGTCGGAGCCTCCCATGCCTGCTCAATTAAGCTGAGTGCCCTGTGTACAGGCAAGGTGATCGACAAAAACCACGGGACAGCTTTGAATCCTTCTTTCGAATTGATCAACTTATTGAACTGATCCGTGGCCCGGGCCTGAGGATTGCTGTCATCGAGAACCAGTTTCATGTTGTCGGTCTGAAGATCTAGCGAGGCCGTCCACCGATGCACCCCTTGTTGTGCTTGCTGTGCTCCGTTCTCAGTGGGCCGTGCTCGGTCTGTGTAACTGAATCTGACGTTACTGAGTGTTATTTCTTCGCACTGGACATCTCGTCGACCTTGGCGAATAGTATCGATGCTACTGGCCAATCTGCCCAGAGCTTGGAGGCGGTGAGCGAGCGTGTCAAGGATCGAGCTTCCCACTTCTGCCTCAATAATCAAAGCAAAGACACCAAGGCGTTCATTAAACGCCACGTCATGCTCGACATTACCCTTGAGTGGCCCGAACCGAGCAGGATCCGCAACCTTGACACGTGCGTCCACCACGATATTATAGCGATGCTGCTCCGGGGGTAATATTGCAGGTCGTTCATCTTTGCCGCTTGTTCCTACAGCTGCGGTCGGTCCTGGTAACTGTGGAAGTCGGTGTTCAATGTTTCTCATATTGATCTCAACAAAGTCAAAAGCCCATGATGACATGTGCTTGCTTATATGTGATTGATGGCGGCCAAGTATCTCGGACAGTTTCACATGTATGGAGGGGACTTTCATGTTTGGCGGGAGCATAGGATTGATCCGATCTTGTACGCAGTATTTAATCCTTTCCTTATGCATCGCTCCAAGAATACCGATCTGTGATATTATGGCGCTGCTAAAGAAAGTTAATTCGGCGAAGAACTTGTCCGAATATCGAGGTGTGTTGGGACTCAATGGCAAGCGGGCGTGAGTTGTGATCTTAGCGCTAGCTGGCGATTTGGCACTTTGGTTTCTGTTGTCAGCAAAGGAAGTTCACGTAAGCAATAGTGGAAAGGACTTACACTTCGATTAGCCACCATTGGTCTCCGCCCAAACTTTGGCTCACCATGATATACCAATTGTCAGGAAGCCCACGGCGGTTGAGCCATATGAGTTGATAAGCACCTCTTGTGCCCAAGAATTGCCTGGTCTCCTCTAATTTGACGGGGTGGGGGTTGCAGACGCTCCAACCTCTGCTCTTTCCACGCCGGTTGAGTTCATCCTCCACAAAATAGCACCTAAATCTTTCGAGTAGTGCAACCTGCTCCGTAACTGGCCTCCTAGGGTCCTTATTGAGCTGACCTTGCAAATCAAAGCTGCCTCTAGACTGGGGGGCAATGGCCAACAACGTGCCCGTAATTGGGGCGACTTTGAGAGTTAGATGTTGTTCGTGATTGAGTTGTATCGTTAACGCAGACTCCCCAGGGTTATTGTCCGCAATGTGAACCCCGAGGCTGGCCTCGCGTCTGACAAAGCGTCCTTGGGTTTTCATCGCATCATGGAACTTTCTCAGTATATGTTCAATGTGTTGTCCAATGACTCGGTTTAGCAACAACTCGGTAGAGATTGTTGGGTCGTCTAATGGAAATTGGGCATCCTTGACTTCGGCCCCATCCCTAAACCAACGTAACGTCAAGCGACTAGAGGTGTTCTGAGCAGGCGCCGAACTAGTGTTTCTGCCACTCGAAACCCCCATAATAATGTAACTTTGAGGACCATCAAGAGGTTGGCGGCCAGACCAATAGTGTATTGCCATAGCACGCCTAAGTCTCTCGACTTCTAACATATCTGCCCACCGGCCTTTGCTCAGCTCTACGGCTTGACGCACATACTCTGTAATCTTGTGAGTCAACACGAATTCATGAAGGAACCTGTAGCACCCATGCAGGCCATCCTTCTGCAAAGCTTCGTTAACCTTCATTTCGAGAAAATCTCTCAGGCGATCTGAGAGTTCACTAGGTGCTGGCTGAAAAGCAAAGCGGAAATCGATGAACCAGAACTGCTTTTCGGGGTCCTCATCCGCTATGGTAAGGTCGATTTCAAACTCGCCGGGGACCTTGAATGTTACACGGCCAGAGTCGATCTCAAAGTCTCGGAAGTGCTCCGGTATGTTCTCGTGGTCCTCAAGATTTAGACGGATGGAGAGCAGGGTGTTAAGATTTTCAATCCACCGTATTTGCTCCTCGGGTGTGATTTGGGGTGGCTGAAGATAGTTGAGTTCGGGCATCCAAGGGGCCTGACCGGTAGACAGGACATGGAGAGCAGTACGGAGGTCTGGATTCGGTATCCGGGCAAATGTGAGATCTCTCTTGATGTTTATCATATAGTCAAGCGACCCTTGGTATATGGCTCGCGTTTTGTTGATATGGTGCATCAAATCGATGAGCTTGCTCACTGGTTGGGCCTTCCGACTCCAATTCGCAATAATCAAGGCCTTGACCCATTCTCCGTGTCTTTCCTGTACAAAGTTCAGTAGCCTAACCTTCTTATTCAGATTTTCTGGCGAGTTATCGTCCGAAGAATTCTCAGCACCGGTGATGTTGCCGTTCATTGCAGATGATGGTACGGGCATCTTTGCCAAAGCCATGATCTCATCGCCAAGTTGATTGTGGGTCTGCTGAGCAAGGCGGGAAAGAAGCACGCTCAGAGGCACGAAACCTTGCGTTATGTGTTGGATCTCGTCGGGCAGATCGTTCATTCGGGAGGTAAAAGAAGCGGGAGGTTGAGAGTCACCGATGTTGCTGATGGTGCCGTTTGGCACGGCATCGGTACCGGCAGCGCCATGACTTCCAGCATGGCCAGCGAGGCCGTTGGGGGGATCTGGCGCGCCGTTCGTGAGGGTGCCATTGCTACGGTCGTGGTTGGTAGATTGAAAGTGTGAAGCGCCGCTCTCCATGGTGAGAACGCCGGGCATCCTAGACCTAGTTCCCCCTTCCGCCAACGCCGCGCGTCAACTCACGGGTTGGCCGCGGTCACCGAGTAGATTGCGATGCGAAAGGCGCGGGCAAATAAGAGAGGGTGGGCGCTCTGAGGCATGTGGGTGTGTGCGTTACCGCGCGCGAATGAGGATGACGTTACGGAAGAGTAAGGAATGTCGATAAAAGTTGCCCGGGCGCGACCACCGATGGCCTGGAGTACGGAACAAATATTGGGAGGGGGGTTCGCAATCACGTCGCTCGTGCAATACGGCGAGGCCTCAAAGGAATCGGGCAGGCTCGAGAATGAAAATAGCGTAGACAGTGCCTGGCGTTAATTGATGCAGGTGGCCGAAATCTGACGATGTCGATCAGCGCTCTAGGGATAAGTGATTACGATGCGACTCGGGTAATTGTACATGGTTGTCGACAAGGCAAGGTAGACCGATACTAGAATGACAGTGTAATCGCAAGCAGCACGAAGCGCCTCGGTATGGTTGTGTACGAGGGGAGAGGCAAAGGCTGGAGCGTGATGCGTCCGTCTGGTAGAAGAAAGAAGGGCTGAACCTGACCTGACGCGGAGAGCCCAGAAAAGGTCAAAGGGCGAGGCGAGCCAGCGCTACTAGAAAGATGGGTTGAAGCTTAACCGTGCCTAAGGCGTCGTGCCGGTAGTGTGTACAAGTACGATATGACATGCCTGTACCTGAAGAGTACCCAGACTAGAGCCTCGCTGCAACCAGTACTTTATGGGTACCTTGCCCGGCCTTGCATGCATGTACCCTTGAAGAGGATGAAATCAATCAAACAGAATTGGTAGCATTGTGCCTGCAACAGAGGATATGTACATGTAGGTAGCTATCATACACTGTATCACCACGGACACTCCAGTTCTTTATACGGGTATTTGCTAGTTAGGTTCGACTAGTTCTCTCTCCATTATGTATGACATTGGGTTGTTATAGCAGTGGTCAGGGCAACATATAAACACGATAGTCCAACTTGAATACTCTACGACAACATGTAGTACGTAGGTGCATCTAGGCATTAGCAGGTAGTATATCGCAAGATTCGATTGGTTATCCTTTGCTCAGATCTGCGGTGCTTCAGACTATAGGCATTGAAAATTCGAGGAAACATGCAAGTCAACGTCAAACCAGCTTTGCCTAAATGCAGCCAGCGCCCCAGGATTTCAAGATTTACAGACTATTAAGCTATATGCACTTATCAGTATGTTCTGCTTTAATACATATTAGGCTATTGCTCCATACCTTATCAATCTACCCCATGTGTATGTCATGCCCCATTGTACACAAACCCTGGCGAAAATCCCGGCATCAAACGAATCCTGAACGATTGGAAGAATGCGGGCGTATCCAAAACAAAATAAACTCAGATGCTATTGAAATGTCTATTAGGGATTTGCTTCTATGTCAACGTGGCATGAAAGTAAAAATTGAACGAGTTAAACGCAGCCGGTTCAATGCTATGGGACTGTGCAGAGAGTGATAGGATCTTGGCAATACTATCTATCCCTTTAACGACGGTTTGAGCTACAATTATGTAAGCGCCCCGATTTAAGTCCCACTATCCTTACCTCTAACTAATAAACATCTAGCATAAGCTAGGTTAGGTAAGAATATCTATACCAGCTGTTAACAGAGTGACCTTTAATAAAGAAATAGTTGTGCTTTTAATAAATTTATATAGCTAAATAAGCTTAAACTAATTAATCATATTAAAAGATTCTTAATAATATGGGGTTTATGCAGATTGCGAACTCAGCTATCGCTTAAAGATATAAGTGCCCCGAATTTTATCTATTTAATTAGTTTTATCATCCCTGCTTAGCGTACTTGTAGCCGAGTCCGTCGTTAAAGGGATAGTACGCTCATGCAAATATGTCTATACCGCTTCACGTGTCAGAGAGACGATCAGGCAAGGACCTCCGCCTTGTCTGGACACAAATAATAGCATTCATCAGATGGTTATGAGATTGTATCAGCCAAATGCTGCTGTACTATCAGTTATGTAGGTAGTCTCCCTACCACTACTTTCAAAATGGGAATTTCAACCGATTCGATCGAAACATAACAATTAATATATGAATATTTAAATAAATAGAGAGGAGAGAAGAGAAGTAAAAGAGAACGAGAACATGAAATAAAGCTTCGTAGCCTGAGAGGATTATCTATGACTTGCATAGGCCGGTTCCCAATCCTCAGCCTTCTTTGGCAGCTTTAACATTCCACGACAGCAACAATAATCGATAACTTCTAGGTGCTCATCTAACCCATACTTATGAAGGGGCCTGTCATGATATTCAACAAATATATTTTCTGTATGTAGTCAAGCCCGCATGTCCCGATGATAGATTCTATCACCCTTGTCCGAAAACAAGATTTACACCTCAGCCCATCCTCAACGCCTTCACGACAGGACCAGTCCGCCCTCGGCTTAAAAAAAAATCTAATCAGATTAGTTACGCCTGCATAGATAAACCTTTCACTTATCTATGACCCATATTTACTTTAGAGGCTCAATCGCTTACTTATAAGCAGCCCTGTGGTCGTGTAGAATAGGTTCGTTCACAATACTGATTCTATAATTCATCATGAAGCAATGCAGGAACGATCAAGATGAAGTCAGCGAAATGACACTTAGTGTTGCGCGGAGGCCTCTCAAACCTCCTCGTGGGCTAGGCTGTAACTATATGTACATGGCATTCTTTTCTTTAATATTACCTTACCCCTAAAACCTAAACACTGAAGATTATGAGGCCATGATATCGAATTTATAACTATGAAAGCCTGCTAATATAACCATTGAATATGACGAGATTTTAACACGTTATTTAGCCTAAGGCAAGATTCTTTCTACAGATTACTTCAAAAAAAAGGACTTTACCATTCACTTCTTATATTAGCAGTTACTGGGCAACCAGGGACTCTGGCTATATATACTTCTCTCCATCACTGACTGGCTACAAGATTAGCAGCAGCCTTCCTATGGCAATGTTGAAGAATAGTCGGGCTTGACACCAGCTTCGTCTTTTCTCGCTTACCTATGTAGTTAGTAGTGATACTAATTTACCAGGGCTCAGGTCATATTCTGTTGGCTTTTGTGCATGCATGTGAGAGATTTTCGGTCGCTTGCGAAGTGACATCATTAGCGATGAAATATCTTCCTAGTTTCCGAGTCTTATTCACATATAGCAGAAAACTTGATATTGGCAAGGTTGATACCCTGGCTTGCGAACTCGCCCCTATTCGACTTAAGTACTGTAAGATGCTTACGGTTATCAAACGGCCAGTGCCGCCACAGCCGGACGTCGGATCTAACAGATCCCACAAGGGACGATAGACCGAGGGTGAGGCTTCATGAGAAATTGTAAGATCGCTAAATGTAAGCGTTCCGATGGTATCTAGGCAACGTGTTGGAGGTTTCCGTGCTCTAATTCTTTGACAATGTGGTGTTTCTAGATCATAAGTGAAGAGACGCAATTATTGGTTGTAGGACAACGTGTTCTTCAAGTTTCCTCTTATTACGTGTGCCGAAAACCTGTACGCTATTGCGCGTACACAATACGAGGATGAATACTAAAGATATTTGACCAGATTGCGCGTGCTTCGAAGTTATTGAAACGAAGCTATTTAGCCCTCGCTTATTTGAGGCGTATTGGCAGACCCGAAGGCTCGGAGCCTTCGCTACAGTTCCATATAGAGTTGAGCCTGCCCGCAAGACTGGAAGCGATCTAATTGGACGTTCTAGGACATAGGCAGTCATAAGAGTATCGTTGAAGTCAACTTCCAAACCCTGAAGCCAAGCCCTCGTTATATCCCTCGACCATAGCTGTAGACTACAGAAGATCAGAATGGGCAGCGATTTATGACCGCTAATCAACATATTGAGGTCTGTTTCGACGTATTGATATGGCAGCGACGCTGAAGGGTGGCGGGAATAGGGAGCTTACGTTATGTCATGTACGGTAATAATGAGGAACTTGTCACAGCTATTTACTCAGCCAGTGGCGCATCCTCGCCGGTGTCAGCCTTCGAGACTTGAGAGGAAGATTAAGAAAGTGTGGTTCGTCAAGAGATTTAATCAGAAAAAACTTGGCCTCTCCCTGTGTGTTGATTTTCATGACTACCAAGGTATCTTGAGACATGCTGTTCTGCATATCAAGGACACCTTACCCACGTGGTAGTTGAGCCAGCAGTGCCTGACATATAGCCAGGTTCACACTTATTAAATTTCACGAAACAAACCCGGCAGTCGCAGCTGTAAGGAACTATTGATACAGCGAAACGAGTCAAAGTCTAGGAAGGATCAAGCACTCACGATGCCACTTGAATCACGCAAAATATAAAATCCGTCCCTACTTGATGTTTCAAGGCATGCCAATATCTTTAAAGACAATAGAAGAGGGGAGACTACAACACAGGGTTGGCCTCTAGTTGTACTCCCAATGTTGCCTGCGTTATCCGTACAAAGTCGTTTACGCTAGTCCTCTTCCCCGTCCCTTGTCGAGGAAGACGGAATAGGAAGAGACGTTGAGAACCCCCTGCAACACACGGACCGTTTCCTAGTTTAGTCCCAAGTGTGGTACGCGCTAATGTGATGCAACATGAAACCTGGTTTCGGAGGAAAACTTGAGCGAACTCGAGGCCGGATGGGCTAACCGCAGCTATCGTTACGATGCTACCTTGTTAGCTGCCCTGCCCTCGCCGTCCGAAAGAAGAACAGTTCGTCTCAATGCAGACCGACCCCCGGCCCTTGACCTGGCGGTACAGATGCTGATTTGTCCGAAAATCGCGCTACGACTACTCCATATTCGGACGTTACCTCATCGCCTTGCATACTTCTGTCAGGTGCTCGACGACGTCTGTGCGCCTCATTTATTCTCCTACGTGCAGGCATCAACACAGGAAGTGCCTTCTTTGGCGCATGGGGAAACGGCCAACCTTTCCCGTCTGGAGAACGCGGACATTACGTACGAAGTGCTTACTGCATTGTACTGAGTCAGGCATCACGAGAATATCATGATGTTTTGCAAGTAGCGTGTAGATACTGCTTCATATTGATAGATCAGGTGCGCGAGAAACTCAGTCGCCTTCTGCCCGGATGCACACTGTATGAGTTCGGTTGAGATTGGTTTCGTTTCTGCTGTTGAGGCCCCGGCTCGATGTGATCGAATCCTTTCCGTTAGCTTGGTCTCTAATGATTCCGGAGGCCGGGCGGTATTGCGATCATAATTATGGGCTTCATGTACGCTACAACTGGCCAGATGGTGTGGGCCCCAAGAGGTATCTCATCTGACGTGCAATCTGGCTCTGCAAGTCTCAGTGTATAATGTAGTAGGCTCTGATGTCGTCGTGGAAATGGCCTTGTGCCTCTTGCGATTGCCCCTGGTTACTGGAAGGCGAAGCGTTTATGGGTACCCATCTAGGACTATGTAGATGAGATAGGTCCCATATTTTGTTTACTTTGCCTGAAAGGGAGTGTTGATGGTTTCAACCAACCAAACTACCTCTCTACCGAACTACTGTAATGCCGGATGGGGCAAACTAACGCCCCGAACTAGACTCGTATGCTTGAGGCTCCATAACATCAAGGCTCTGTTACATCTCTTGCGACTTGATTAGCAATAAGTAACAATTCGTGGGACACTCTCGTGGGCGAGAAACTTGTACTACGTCCCAGCATCATGCCTGAGACGAGGTGCTCGGTTTCATACCGTATGGCGTACCGCGACGAAAATCATAGCCTAATCCACTGAATAGCCCCTCAGTCACTATGTTGCTGGAACCTAGGCGAAGGGCTCTAGGAGATGAGATTAAGCATCTCGGCCTCGCTGGAGCACGCGTGTTGATGTATGATAAGTAAAAGGGGGGCTGCTACCCCGGTCAATAGTAGAGAATCCTACTATTGACTATCTTATTGCCCTGGCTTACTCAAATCTTCTATGCTCTGATAGGTAAACAGACGATCACGGCTAGAAGACCGGAGTGCCCAGTTCCAAAAGACTCGAATATTCAAAACTATCTTCCGACCTTCATTCTGCTGTGTGCATCTACCGACAGTTTCACTACCATTTCTTTCACTCCTCTAGTCCAATATCGCTGCCGTGTGCACGGGATACCTCTCGCGCCGCTGTGGAACTATTTTACGTGGATAATCCGTCATTGGAGGCATCATCCATTTCCTACTCCATCCATCCCGCTCCCGAACTGTACACCCCATATCTAGTCACATCTCGAAAAGAGGGGCGTGGCCCGTCGTTTTGTGCTAGACTGGGACGCCAAGTCAAATGGGAATGGTTGTACGGAATCATCCAGTTCTATGTTAAACAAATTGTGATGGTTGAGGTCTTCCCCGCTTTGTGTTGACGAATGTCTCGAAGTTGAGTCTAGACGCTCTGGTTATATAAGTTTGCGAGGTTGGCAGCCCAGCAACTACTTGGAATGGTAACACGAAGATCCGGTGAAACTGAATGAAGCCTGAGACATCGCAGCCGCTTCAATTTCGCTGAGGTATCATTTCGTTATTTCATCAATCCAATTAACCTCTTCGCAAAGTCTTTGAACATCTAGCCACACTTGAGCGTGCGTCTCCAGCCACGTTCGAATTCTATCTGGTCGGTCGAGGCTTAATACCGGTTCAACTCCCAACGTGAGCAATCGGAACGCCGAACCGTGAAGCTTACACTATTCTGAAGTCAAGTTCAGATTCACCCAAAATGACGATTCAGGTGTCGTCACTCCCACATACGGAATGGGGTAGCCGTCCAAGCATTAGACCTTCGTCGACAGAACCCTCTCGACATTTATCATCATCATCGACACACAAACCTCACCGTAGACAACGGTCTCTGCCTCTTCTAAAGCAGGCCTCACTTGCGGCGTCTCTGTCCAATGGGTCGATGCCCCCGGACTCGTCAGAATGGAAGAAAACTATGGACGAAGTAAAGCGGAAGTATCTTGCTCGCAAGTATCGCTCATGCTCAATGCAGTGCTGTGAGATTTTAGAGAACCTAAAAGACACATCGACCCTCGAGCCTTTACATCTCACATATCTTCACTTTTATGCTGCTTCCTCTTTCGAATGGTGTGCAAGGCCTCTTTCATCGTCAAACTATCGTGACGAATTACTGCGCAGTGCGCAGACACACTATTCCCAAGCAGAGGATTTGATTGCGGCAATGGAGGGGAACATGACCGAGAGAGCAAGTTCGCCCTCATGGGCCACGAGCCCTTCATCTCCTAGCTTATCAACTCGTTCCAGAACACCGGACTTGAGCAGTACTGCTTCATCATCGCCGCGGACTAGTGGGTTTTTCCTCGACGATCCTCCGACAAAACCGGCCCGACCATCTCGCATGAAATCCAAGAAGAAGGTCTCGTTCTCCAGCTTACCGCAGCTTTTCGAGTTCCAACCAGAGCCGTACATACGTCCAGATAGCCCAACCCTAGGCTGGGAAGACCCCTTCTTCATGACACCAAATCACGAGATGGACGTGCCATCTCCAACGTCGCCGAAGAAGCATAATAGCCCGATATCTATAATCAAGACTCCGCTCGAGCAAAATACGGCACCCGCCCGGATCATGACCATCGCAGAGTTCGAATCACGATCGACATATAGAACCAATACGAGAAACACAACGCCGTCCCCAAAACGATCTATTAAAAGTGGTGTCATGGATCGTGACTATGACGGAGAGAGATGCAGCACTCCGAGCAACCACACCTTCGACCTCGAATCCTTCATACAGGCGCGCACGCTGAATCGCTTCCGCGGGCAACTCTCGGCACTGAGGGATCAAGTCGGCCGACACCGCGCCGTAGTAGACAACCTTCTCTCAGCTTCGGAGAGCACGCAGTCACCAAGCCGACTCACCGTGGCCCCCGATGTCAAGCTATCGAATCCCGTCCACGCAGTGAATCACACACGTCACCAATCAACACCCGTAGGAACAGCAGTTCCGGTGCGAGCATCTCAACCAAACAACCCATTGCGTCCAGCCCTCCGCATCCAGACCGACATAGAAAGAAACGACGCCCCGACCAGATACCATCATCTGCGAAGATATAACTCCGTGTCGGCTGGTCTCGGCCCAATGCGGGGGATCAGTAGTCCAGTGTACGTCCCCAGTCCGCGAACACCCACACCGGGGATACCGAGTTCACCCTTATCCGCTGGCGGGGACGGCAAGACTCTGCAGGATCGCATAGAGCGGCTTCGCGCAAACGGGTGGCAGCGCAAGCGCTTCGACAGCCGGCGGTACGAGGCGCTCAGGGAGCAAGTGTTAGGGGAGCTTGAACCTTGTCGGTAAAGGTAGCTTGCGGCACAGGAAGGGATGGGGGGAAAGGGTAATGCGCCAGAAGGCATGAAAGCGGGCTGGCTGTCGATGGGAAATCGTCAAAACAGAAGAATATGGCCCATGGCATGAGGGAATGTCTCATCCACTACCTACACAAGGTGATAGGTACCAGAATCGTAGCGCCGGCCTCACATAGCAATATCATTTAGCGCACGCAGATCAGGACCATGCACTAATGTGTATGTCTAAGTTTCCAGATCTCTCAAATTCGATTTACAGCATTTGCTGGTTAATTTCAACACATCTTGTTGCTCTTGTTGCTTCTCTTCGACTCGGCTAGCTTTCTGTTTCGTTAAAATGTCTTACTACTAGTTATACAACGTTCGGGTTCATGACGACGTATGTGGCTGTTTCTCTAAGTCATGGCAAATTCGTTATGTGGTAATGGTACCTAACGAGTGAAGTTCCGCCCTCTCTCCTATTCTGTGCTTTCGTACTCATAGAAAGGAAGAGGGTATGGTGCCTGAGCATGTCCACATAAGGGTTAAACACATCAGTCTATAGAACAATGGACCTAATTCTCATGTTAATAAACTTGTATGGCTTGGTGCTCAGCACAGGGAGCAGATGCAACGTTCATCGACCAAGTGGTCTCACGACTTTGCAATCTGCAACATCTTTTGTATTGACAATGACCTGCTTCCACTGTCCGAAGCTCGAGGAAATGAACATATACTAGGAATAAACCAGCCAATCTCCCTTTCGTTAACACCCAGAGACCAAAGGCTACCAGCTGGACATGGAAACAATGATAATCCAGAACCCAACTCAACTATGAAAGCAGACCGCACGACACTATGCCGTATACCATACTGCCGTGATCCTCTTTGGTGTCGGAAATGTACTTAATCCCTCAGTTCTGCCCGGAGCTTCTGACCCTCGACTCACCATTGAACTCGGCTTGGTGTATCTTGCGACGTCGAGAAATACTACCAAATGATGCCATTTGAATACATTATGATACCCTTCGCAATCTTCACCTTCTCCAGTCGACTACGCTTCAGAATTGAAGCTCTTGCGCCGAGCTTCTTTTTCTTTCTCTTCTTTCACTTTTTCCGTCTGCTCCTTTTCCTTCATTTCTCTGACCTTTGCTAGGACGACCTCACGGAAGATAGCACCCTTAACGGCACGGCTGAGTCTGCCTTTGCCCCCAGTAGATGTCTCCGCCTGAGAGTGCGCAGTCTGAGCTTCACTTGCTGCAGCGACTGAGTCGTCGGGGAAATCAGGGTTCTCTGGATCATCTTCCTGGATTTTGAGGGCTTCGATGCGGTTGGTCAGTTTCACAAGCTCGATACCACGACGAAGGCGTGCTTTGGCCATGTACGCCTTGATCTCGGGTAGCAAGTTGTGTTCGGTGGCGTTTTCGCCACTGAGCCATGGGTGCTTAAGTGCTTCCTAACATGACGGTTAGCGCTGTAGTATCTACCTATGTTAACCCCGGTCACCGAAACATACCGAACTGGTCCACCTATCGTCGGGGTCTGGGCGCAAGAGGTGCAGGATGAAGTCCTTTGCATCACTACTGACGTCTCTCCAGTAGCGTTCATGAAACACCACATTGGCACTGCTGCACTCGTCGATCAGATCCTGGAGATTCTCTGAGCGAAAAGGTGAATAGCCGCATAAAAGCGTGTATGTGATAACACCCATCGACCACATATCGACGGGTTTCCCATGGCCCTTTTTGAGCATAACCTCTGGAGCAGCATAGCCGAAGGAGCCCGCCATGGTTGTGAGTACTTCGTCCTTAGTATCCAGCATCTTTGCAATACCGAAATCAGCCAATACGAGATCGGAGTCCGGGTTTTTGGTTTGGTATAGGAGATTCTCGGGCTTGAGATCTGTAAACAAACTTGAGCTTCGGGTGCTGGCTGTGACATGGAAGGGCAGGGACTTTACCTCTGTGAACGACATTCTTCCCGTGTAGATAGTCGACAGCTCCGAGGACTTGCTTGATCGTCTGCGAAGCATCTTTCTCGGTAAACTTCCCTTTCTCGCAAATACGATCGAACAATTCTCCACCTGTGGCAAGCTCGGTTACGATATAGTACTTGTCCTACCAAGATCGATGCTGAATTAGCGCAGAACGGCAGCATCGAACTAGCGGGACGGGACGCACCCTTGATTCAAACCAATCGACGAATTTGACGATGTGCGGGTGCTTGAGACGTTGGAGCATCTCAAGTTCGTCGAGAACCATCCCTTCATTGCCCTTAACATTTTTCTTCAGGATGATCTTGACTGCTACTTTCCCATTGGGACCGTCTGCCTCACGGACAATGCCGTAGGTACCCGCCCCCAAGGTTCGACCAAACCTATACTTTGCCTTCCTCTCGTAGCTCTCAGGTTGGCCTTGAAGGCGATTGAACATTGCATTTACTGTTTGGGCCAATTAGAAGCGGTGCCTAGACAGAAGATCATGCCGCCATTGTATGATATGGAGCTTAGGGTGCTTGTAGAAAACCGAGGGGAGAATGGTGGGTTGGGGATGGCCGTGTCCCGCGAACTTGCGTGTCCCGGTGCGACGAAGATGACGGGTATGTCCTTCACTTACAACTCATTGTGACGTGGGATACACTCCAGCGCAGGGTGACGACGAAGAGTAGCACGGTTGGGAGGGAGCGAGGGCGCGTGCAGTGCAGCGCGCCGAGAAGTCGCAGAGGAGCGGAGAGAAGCCGATGGGATCTAGATAATCGAGGTGAGTGTATCTAGAATCGTCGGAGATCGAAAGCGGCTGGTATGAGACGAGATGTAGAGGGAGGTTAGGCTGATATCTTGTCAATGAGCTTGCTATAATTAGAGAAAGCAGGCTATCTTAGTGGGGGGTTTGCCTCTGGCAAGGAGGGGTCAATTGAGGAGAGTACGTACCACTGTTCTATAGTAGTAGGTAAGCACCTAAAGCCCAAGACTTGGGAGCTTCAAGGTCCCTACTACCCAAAGCAGACAATAGAGGTACCTTAGTACCTATAGAGTTGAAGGGCTAGGCAGGTAAAGTAGGTAGGAACCTACTTAGTTGTGTCTCGAGTAGGCAGGCGTGGAGATATAAGCAATAACTATCTGTAGTATTGGTTGAGTGTAAAGAATGAAAGGCAAGACGATGTTAGAATCATCTGACTCTTTTATCAGTCAAAGGAAGCTGTCTTCCACCCTCTAACCTTCACCTCCTCTTTTACAGGTAGGTACGAGGCTGTTTCCTCCCCGTTACATCTGCTAGCTACACCTAACGGCACACGGCACCCCCGCCGCACAATGCACAAGGCACACAAGGCATTGTATGAACACCAGGCAGGGCAAGGGAGACTCAGCCGCAACGCGGGGCAGTGTACTACCCCTATTATGCCACACTGGCTGAGTGCCTAAGGTTAGTGGCTTATACGCATATATTTTACCCCTGATAAGAGTCGGCTCCCTCATCTCACTCTTCAGCTCCCTCTCTTGATATCATCATTGAGGTGAGGATCACAGAGTGGGTAGAGGCTATAACATACATGTAAGGCTGAACCAAAAGGGAGAGGCCACGATTTGTGCAGCTGGAAAGTTGCTAGATAGTACTACCTACATAATGCACGGCGTTTAATAGTGCTACCTAGGTACTACATAGAAAACTTACCTTACCTAGGTACTTAGGTATGTAGGAGGTAGGTACCTACTTAGGTACTGTCCTGTCTGTGTGCCCTAAGCGCCAGAGCCTGTACTAGTAGTTGAAGGTCAAAGCATGTGAAAGCCACATGTGTATCCAGGTACTCAATGTAGTGATCACTATAAACAATGTTCCAAGATTCTGAACCAGACTACTATGTAGGATAATTCGAATTTTAATTCCTAGGCAACTTCTACTAACGGCCTTGGAGGGATTGAAAGTTCCAAAGGTACCTAAGTTTGAATGCTGAATGCATAGCATCCTTCTGGTCTTCTTTCACACTGATTCTTCTAATTTGAGTCTGTAACCTGGGGTGCCTGAATCTATGTAACGGGTAGTCCTCTTGCAAGCGCAATACATTCCTAAATGCCTACCTGCCTGAGGTAGGTGCCCACATGTAGGTAGTGGTAGTGTGGGGTTACTTAATGTCTGTGCCCTGCTGGTAGACACGTAGGTACTACGTAGATGTAGGTAGGTACAAGGTAGTAATGAGCCAACGTACATGCTTTTATCGATAGCTCCAGAGGTAGCTACATAAAGACCTGCCTTTGGTTAGCTGCGGCTTCCTAAGGCCGACTGTCTCTCGGTTTACTAGCTCTCACTAGTTCCCATCTCGATGCATTCTCAACGCATCTGTACATGGAGCTTGACCGCAGACTCTCGAGCTGCCTGAGGCGCCTTGTTCTAAGCGCATCCTGCTCACTGTGAACTTCTACGAGCTGTGCAAGCACGTCCACCGCCACTCATACCATTATCTCAGATTCTTGTGTCTACATTCGCTTCTCCGCAAGGATGGCTGGGCTCGGTCCTAAAAGGCTAGGCAAGGAGCTGACCAAGGTATGTTTTCGACACTACATCCCCATCCCACAGATTGTGCAACCCTACCATTTTGGCTAACCTGGCGCTTTCCATATGGTAGATCACGAACAGTTTGCCGCCTGGCATAGCTCTGGTCTCCGCTGACAACCTCGAGGAATGGTACCTTGATATTAAGGTGTTGGACCAAAATCCGCTATACGCTGGACAAACGTTTCGCCTGAAATTCAAGTTTAGCAACAGCTATCCTATAGGTACTCCTACCTTTTCTGCGCTACTGGCAGACATACAGTACTGAACTAATACGTGGATGTGAAATAGAGGCGCCCGAGGTTACTTTCGTCAAGCTGGAGAATAGACCAATACCCATGCATCCCCACATCTATTCAAACGGCATCATATGTTTGGACCTTCTTGGTTCTCAGGGCTGGAGTCCAGTTCAAAGCGTCGAGAGCGTTTGCATGAGCATTCAGAGCATGTTGACTGGCAACACCAAGAACGAGCGCCCACCTGGTGATGAAGAGTTTGTGCGTGGCAACCGGCAACGGCCGAGGGACATTGCCTTCTACTATCACGACACTACTGTATGAAGGGAGGAGCAGATCCTTTGGTACGTGCGCAATGAACGCGCATATCTTACAAGTATGTGCTTCGCGCTTGAAATGAGCATGTGTAATTGTTATGTATCGGCGTTAGGCGGACTAAGCATCATTGGCGAGCTTTTGCAACTACTTTGCGATTAACCCGTTCGTATTGGGGAGCCTGTCTGGACATCAGGTATTGTACGCAGCAAACGGTCATTTGAGGGCGGTTTCACTACCTAACTATCATAATTATTACGCTGCTCCTTGTGGTTTCAAAGAAAGTAGATACGGAATCGCATGCTGGTCAAGAGATAACAGCCATATAGCTCCTAAATGGAAACTTTGACCCAACTTGATGGTCGCTACGTAGGTATGAAGTATTAATGATGATATAATTGCCTAACGACCAGAATCACCTAATTCAAGACTTTTTATGCCTATGAAAGGCATTAGTTCAATGATATCAAGTAGCGTCTAAGCCAATTCCTTTTATGGTACCTGTCTGGAATGACGTCGGAAGTCGAGCCCTCGGTCCGCCGAGAGTGGAGCACCCGTTACTTGTACTAGCTCCGTAGGTACCTACTTATGTACCTAGCTCTACCTACTAGGTACCTACCTTCGTAGGTAGGGTAAACACTTGCTAACCAGATCAGCTCCGAGCAGCTCAAGGCTCATCTTCCTCAGATCCCAGAGCCAGAAACCAGCACCCCTCATGTAGAGCTCACGATGGCTCCTCATGCGAGGTTCGATACCGAGCACATAAGAGACAAGGCTCGCAAGGACCTTCTCTATCTTCTAGAGGGCGTAAGTAAGGCTGCCTTGCTCCTCAGTGACTCGGTCACACATTGTATATACTCACCGACTTCGTCGATAGGTCCGTGGCAAGAAGAATCTTGTCATTGAGCGCAGCCTGGCCGGTCCGATTGGCGTCATCGTCAAAGTCTCTACTTTACACGACTACGGCGTCGACAAGTTCTTTTTCTTGGAAAACGACAATGCCGACACTAGCCAACGCAATGTGGTTTTCATGGCAAGAGGCGAGTGTGCTCGCCACGCGCAAGCCATCGCTGGTGAGTTGTTTACTTCCGGGGTCGCGATGCGCTTTCCCTTGATTGATAACTATGGTCCTATATGATACGGGCTCTCAGTAGGCTTGGTGAAATTGTTCTCCCGCTTCACATTGCCAGTCACTAATGCCTAAGACGAAACAACATACCACAGCACACATTGTATCTCTCACTCATTGACCTCATGTGCCAGACGCTCTTGTGCTCGTGTTAACATTGTCTCAAGATCAGGTCAAACGACTACAGCGTGAAAGCCAAACTGTTCACGAATTCCATATTTGTTGGGTGCCTCGCCGAACCCTTGTGTCCGATAAGCTGCTCGAAGAGGCTGGCGTTCTTGGTGATGTGAATATATCGGAATTACCGATCTATTTCTTCCCACTCGAGCGCGACGTTCTATCCCTCGAACTCGATGACTCCTTCCGGGACCTTTACCTCTTCAAAGATACAACGCCAGCTTTCCTTATGGCTAAAGCATTGATGGGGATACAATCTAGACACGGCCTTTTCCCTCGCGTCGTTGGGAAAGGAGACCACGCCAAACGAGTGGCAGAGCTTTTGACACGAATGCGGCAGGAAATCCTCGCTGGGGATGCTACAGATGAGGGAGACGCGGCGAGGCTCGCACCAAGCAATACAATTGAGAGTGTAGTCATTATCGATCGTGAAGTGGACTTTGTGACCCCACTACTTACACAACTAACCTATGAAGGGTTAATTGACGAAGTCTGGGGAATCCAGAATAATCAAACAGATGTGGACTCGACCATTGTTGGAGCACCACCGCAACCATCCTCGCAGAGTGCCTCAACAGCCCCAAGCGCCAATCCCGCTTCTAGGAAACGTAAGATTCAACTCGACTCTTCCGATAAACTCTACGAGGGGCTTCGAGACACCAATTTTGCGATTGTCGGCACCCTACTGAACAAGGTCGCCCGACGACTACAGAGCGATTACGAGAGTCGGCATGGAACAAAAACAACGGCAGAACTCAAAGACTTTGTGAAGAAATTGCCTAGCTATCAAGCAGAACATCAGAGCCTTAAGATCCATACGGGCTTGGCTGAAGAAATAATGAAACACACTCGCACCGATCACTTTAGTCGGCTACTGGAGGCTCAACAAAACCTTGCGGCTGGTGCCGATCCGAGCTCCCAGCATGGTGCGATCGAGGAGCTAATTGCGAGGGACACGCCTCTTGCCGAAGTTCTTCGACTGTTATGTATCTATTCTTGCGTATCTGGCGGCATCAAGTCGAAGGATTTTGATTATTTCCGACGCCTAGTGCTCGAAGGTTATGGGTATCAGCATTTGTTGACCCTACATAATCTTGAAAAGCTACAACTTTTCTTATCGCGAAGTTCACCAATGGCCAATATGATCCCCATGCCGGGTGCTGGCGCTGCGACAGGAACAAAAACAAACTATACCTATCTCCGGAAGCAGCTGCGGCTTATAGTGGATGAAGTGAACGAGCACGACCCGGATGATATCGCTTACGTTTACAGTGGTTACGCACCGCTCTCCATCCGCCTAGTCCAGTGCGTTTTACAGAAGCAGTGCCTCTTTTCCCTCATGCGTAGCAATGCTGTTGCTGGTACAGCCGCCGTAGCTGGCAGCGGCGCACAAGGCTGGCGAGGTTTCGACGAAGTTGTGAAACACGCACGGGGCCCAACCTTCGACGACATCCAGAAGGGGGAGGATAAGGCAATCAAAGCCAGAGCACTCTTGTCTGGGGGCGGCGATAGGAAGACGGTATTTGTAGTTTTCGTGGGCGGCATCACTTTCACGGAAATTGCGGCACTAAGATTCATCGCGAAGAAGGAAGAAGGTAAACAAGCCACGTCCCTACTCTTCCTTTTGTTGTCCGTGTATAGAATGCGTCGTGGAACAAGGTCGCTAACTTGAGTGATGAAGCACGAAGGAACATTGTCATCTGTGCAACGTCGATAATTAGCGGGAATAAGATGATGGAAGCAGGAATCGAAAAGTCGTCATTCGCGCGGGATAGCCCGCGACCCGTCGTCTCTACCTGAAGAAATAGATATTGCCATGTTCCCGATTGAAGTTGATATTTTGTTGCTAGTGATGTGATGATTATGTCGGTCGTCCCTGCGACGGCATCGTGGAACATTGAGAGCCACTGTCTCAATCAATGCATTACAATCTCGGAGTGTAGGAAGCAGGCTCATGCGGGCAGTAATATTGCTCGTGTGTGGAATGAATATTCATCGCAAATACACCAATACATCAACACCCCAGTCTTGTCAAATGAGAATGGGACGGAATTGATCGTAGTTGGGTTGGTCAAAGTCGCGAGGCGTCTATTCCGGAGTCGAGGTCTGTGATGAACGTGAAACGTGATGAAGACGTCGCACGTTGGTCCGCACAGTAAGTACCTACCTCTAAACTTGGCGATGTTGTCTGGGACCCTAGGAGGTAGCCACCACGAGGTACGGTGCAGCACGCCAAAAGAACGTCACGTGGCCGTCCAATGTGAGAAGTAGCTCCTGTAGAAGTCTACAGGCTCGTACTGTACGGTTAGTACAGTGTTAGCAGATTACTACCTCGTACTACTCCACGTTGGGATATCAGCCTACAATTCTCAAGTACATCCTTCTCTCAGCCGATCCGACTTGAATGAATCACATACCAATTTCAACCCGCATCCCCTCCAAAGCGTACTTACCTGCATGCCTGCTCGATTGTAGGCAACTAAGCCAGCAATGGTTGAGTAGATATAGGTAAAAACTATCTTACCCATCTTCGAGCATTTTACCTGCCTCCCTATATAGACTTGTAAGCTCGGCAGATTTTGAGTCCAATGATCCAATGTCCACTGCCACTACCTGTTCTGCCATACAGTACACGGTCCGTGCAAGGTACAGTACAGACCCGACCCCTTGACTTGGATGATGATGGTTCGATGATTTCGCCGTTCCCTCCATACTCGGTAGCTCTCATGTTGAGAGAGGCCCTATCCTTTCTGTCACGCTGACCTATTGACTTTCATCGGCAGATCCACCACACTCCCTGCCTTCAGACATGCTCTAGTCACATGGTCCCAGGGACTGAGATAGATTTTGGCAGCTTACTCAATGGGAGGCTTCTAAGCCCACGAAAAGGCTCCGCACCCCACGAAAACTAGACGACCATCCCTCATGTCCGTTTATCGATGCTGATACCCCAGTACACCGAAATATCATCTTACGAGATATGACAACCTTCCAAGCGCTTCTGGAGGAGGAGAGGACTGGCCCATTGATATCATCGGAAGAATTATATCTGAACTTGGCGGCAAAGCCGCAATTGGTGGATGGCATCCCAACCATGTCCTCAATATTCCTCAACAACGCCAACGACCTTGACTCTCACGGCCGCCACGATTCCCTACAAAGAGAAATGTCAAGGCCGGTATCTGAGATTATTGTCAAGCTGGAGGATGTAGACATAGAGGTTGATACTTCCACATCGGCATCAGATAGGCCGGATAGAAACACGTAAGTCTCTCTTATATCTGAATGAGCAATTCGCTCACCGTATCAAATATAGACATAATGATAAAAATTCTCATCGTGAGGTAAATTCCGACAGCTCTCGTCCAGATGCACATCGAAGAAACATAGGGAATACGCTTGAGTCATCAACATCGCTCTTATCTGAAAATTCAACTCCATCTTCACCCCCTTCCTCGATACCGTCCTCTAGCAAGGCGACGACACCAATTGATCTAGGGTTAGTGAAGGAAACGGTAGCAGCACCTGCCGCTCCCAACCCTCCCTCCACACAACGACGGTCGTTTGATGTACGACCTCGCGTATCGATACCAACCGATATCGCCCTGCAGGATTATGCCCATCAATGTATCGCGGCAGCTGAATCGTCGAGATTAAGTCCATATGCGTTGCATCCAGATGAGTATGCTATTTTGCGGAGGCACATCAGTCACGCACAGGTCACTACATACTTGAATCTCCGCAACGGCATTCTTCGTTTATGGGTCAACAACCCACGTATCGGTGTGGCGCGTGATGAGGCTGTTGGGTGTGCTAAGGACCAAAGGTGGTATGATGTTGCCAGCGTGTGTTATGATTGGCTAGTTCGTTCAGGACATATAAATTTTGGTGTTGCCGAGGTTCCATCGGGAGCAAAGCGGCATCAAGAAGCCAAACTACTGGGCCGTGGGAAAACTGCTGTTGTTATAGGTGCTGGTATGAGTGGGCTCGGCTGTGCTAGGCAACTCGATAGCTTGTTCAAGCAGTATGCCGACCAGTTTTACGATATGAATCAAGAACCGCCTCGCGTCATCGTTCTCGAAGGGCGCGATCGCCTTGGTGGCCGTGTCTACTCGAGAGCGCTCGATAGCAGCAAGAGTCCTACCATGCTGGGGTTCAGGGGCCGGCGGCACAGTGTCGAATGTGGTGGCATGATCATCACGGGGTTCGAACGAGGGAATCCTTTGAATATATTAGTGCGTGGACAAATGGCTCTCCCATACCATGCTCTGAGACCCGACGCGATCCTGTACGATACGAATGGCAGGGCTGTAGATGAAGAACGAGATAGGATGGTTGAAAAACTTTTCAACGATTGCCTCGAACGAGTTTCAGACTACAAGTTTAAGAGCCAGCCGTCTAAGCTTATTGAAGGCAACAAAGACTTAATAGACGAGGGCCGCGATAGCTCGTCGGAGGGTTACAAGTCCATTGCCGATGTGGAAGAAGCAACAGCTGCCCTTCCGCAAGCGCCACCAATCTCAAAACAAAGCTTGGGACCACAAGTCAACCTAGTACCTGTATCTACAGATCGTGCAACTGGACGGACCCATGTCGAACCAGGTACACCGGCTGCTTTGAAAGCCGCATATAAAGCGCAACTAATGGGATGGACACTCAAAGAGGGTGTTACTAAAGACAATGACTTGGAGCTGGACATCGCTGCTAAAGCAACAACTGCTACCCTTGGGTCAGTCGTGGATGAAGCAATCATGCAATACAAGAATCTTGTGGACCTCACATCACAAGATTTCAGACTCATGAATTGGCATGTTGCCAACCTTGAGTACAGCAACGCAACAAACTATCACCAACTCAGCATCGGAGGGTGGGATCTTGATGCTGGTAATGAATGGGAAGGCAAGCATACCATGGTCATTGGTGGGTTTCAAAACGTTCCCCTAGGCCTTGCCATTGCGCCATCGCGTCTTGATGTCCGAAAACACACTGCAGTCAAAAGAGTTTCATACGATCCCGAAGGAGTAGCAGGTTCCCGTATCGAGTGTGAAGATGGCTCGGTAATTGAAGCTGATTACGTTGTCTCGACTATTCCTCTTGGTGTTTTGAAACATGGGAGTGTCGAGTTCCAACCGGCTCTTCCAAAAGAAAAGTCAGATGCCATTGGTCGTCTGGGATTTGGTATTTTAAACAAAATCATCCTTGTTTACGACCATGTGTTCTGGGATGCGGAAGTAGACATATTTGGCTGCTTGCGACCACCACTTTCTCGCCATAGCCTGAAACAAGGAGAATATGCCTCTCAGCGCGGCCGTTGCTTTCAGTGGTTTAATGTCTCGAACACAAGCGGAATCCCTGTGCTTCTTGCTCTCATGGCAGGAGATGCTGGGTTTGATACTGAGCATTCTAAGAACGATGAGCTCGTCGCCGAAGCTACGGAAGTCTTGCGTAGCGTTTTCGGCTCCAAGGTTCCTCAACCTGTACATTCGATTGTTACGCGATGGGGCTCAGACAGATTTGCCCGGGGATCCTACTCATCTGCAGGTCCAACAATGCGCGTTGATGACTATCAGACCATGGCTCGGCCAGTTGGGAACCTATTCTTTGCCGGAGAGCACACTACTAGCACACATCCTGCCACTGTGCATGGTGCCTATTTATCGGGATTACGTGCAGCATCAGAAGTCCTCGACACTATGCTCGGACCTATACAAGTGCCCACCCCACTCATTCTACCAAAAGAATCTCTATTTTCGTTTTCAAACAACCTCAAGCGTAAGGAACCCGGAGGCTTATCACCAAAGGCTGCGACGCAAGCTCGAATTGACGCCTACGAGCTTGCCTTGTGGCAGCACGTTGCCTCTAAGATTGGTGAGCGTCCTCTGCCGCCACCGAAAGTTGCGAGCAATGCCTACTTTCTTTACAGCAAACTGAATTACGAAGCCGCCCGTGCACGATGTCAAGAAGGTCGGCGTGCCGGAAAAGGAAAGCCTTCCCCCAACGAGGTTCGTGTCATGACTAGCAAAATGTGGAAAGAGGCAACCACCGAAGAGCGGAAGCCCTTTGAAGATCAAGCCACCGAAAGGAAGAGAGTCTATAACGACGCTGTTAAGACGTGGACAGAGCAAGCTAGCGACTGGGACCGCCACTATCTTGAAGCAAGAGCAGAATATGAGAAGAATCATAAACCGATCCTTGACGACGACGAAACAGAGAGTGGGCGTGAAAGACGACGCGCAAAAGTGAACAGCTATGCCGAAAACGAAAATAGCGACATCGAGATGGAGCAATGATGCCCACTCTGCGGTTCCCAATGGTCTAGGTATTACTCACGTACTCGGCCTCATTACTCTCAACCAACGCACTATTTGCGGGACTAATCTAGTAGCGGAGGCTATACAAACAGTATATAAGAAGAAAGATTCATGTGAAGAACCTTCGATCTGGCATTTGCGCGAGTGCATTGACTGCTTTGCTTGAATTCCAGGACAGGGCTTTTTACAAGGTGTACAAGCGTGTTTTTAAAAGTTATTTGCATGTACACAAACATGACGACGGACGGTGTCCGGCGCTCCGGCGAGAAGGGAGATTATGATTGCTGGCTCAGCTCTTCTTGCTCTGAGTATTGTATTATTGTTTATAATCTCCCTATCATATCATATGCCTTGCATCATTATCATAGGTAGCAGGAAACCACAGCGCCTCTAGAGGGCAAATGAGGGAATTCGAAGCTCCCGTAGGTATGGAACACTTGATAGATGAGAGTCATAGTGGGTGCTCGCTCAACCACCGTATATTATATGTTAGCATACAATACAATACAAGATTTCAACTAGAGTTGTACATGTATGGAGGCTAGTTTATGTATGGGTGAATGACTGCTTCCTAAATGACAAGCGCTTTGCTATACAATCTTATTGCTATCGTTCCAGAGTACCCTCATCGTCGTCATCGCCATCGCTATCGTGATTATCCAATAATCAATTAATATAACCTAGAGCTTTTGTTTATCGCCTCGTAAAGCAGCTGATTAAGAAGTAAAAGTTTTTGCTTCAAGTTGTGAATAACGTGCCTTTTGTAAAGAGGACGCAAGGGAGAACGCCAAGGGCAAAGATGACTTTTGCTGTATACTGACCTCGTACTATTGCTTGATCGTTCTGAAACAGGACATCGGGGTTATACAGAGACGACCACGGTTTTGTATAATATGATCTCTTATGGCACAAGGCAAGCGGCTTTGTGTAACTTATTCCTCTCATGTCAGTTTTTGATCTCGTCATTTGCCCCGGAGCGAATTGTATGTATTTAGTATCCCTTATCCCTTTCATTTCAGAGACGATAGGAATTAGGGTCTCAGTCACAAGTTAGATAAATCCCCAGCGTCTTCCCAGGCACATTAAGACGGCGACGACTTGTGGAACTAGTTTATTGAGGCGTTGTTACACAGAGGGCTGGCTTAGGGTAACTTTGATACAAAGGGAAGATTCGATAAATTGATGATCGCCGTGTGGCCCCCTTTCCCCACCGGTTTTCCTGCTCGTCTATAGATGAACCATTTACATGTCTTCCGAGGCTGTGGCACCAGTAATAATTTCAACCAGTTCGCCAGTAATGACGGCTTGACGAGTTCGGTTGAACAAAATCTGGTACTTGTTGATCATTTCACCAGCGTTCTTGGAGGCGTTCTATAGCATAGGTTAGCACAACGAATATGCGAGTTAGGCAAGTCTGTCACATACATCCATAGCATTCCGGCGAGCCGAGATCTCGCAGGCGTGTCCCTCAGCCAGAGCCCAGTAAAGTGAGTTGGCAAGGGCGTACTCCCGCAGGTTGGAGAGGAGCTCCTCGTCGACCTCGAAAGCGGAAAAGTTGGGGGAGTTAGCAATAGCCTCCTCGGAGAAAGCCTCGACAATGGAGGCTTCGTAAGCCGTGGCGTTGATGAACTTGTTGTAGACAATCTTGATGTCGGAGTAGTCAGTGGGAAGCTGAACAACCTGGTCGGCAATGGCCTGGGCATCAGCAAAGGTAGGGACATCCTTGCCGATGCCAGCGAAGGACAAGACAATGTTCTTGCCGTTTGTTCGGCTTAGCTGGGCACGGGACTTCTCGCCGATGAGGACAAGGTCGGCGGGCTGGTGGTTGGGGCCGAGGTGGCGGCGCATGAAACGGGAGAGACCAGAGTGAATACCACCGCAGAGACCCTTGTCGGAGCTGCAGACGATGTATAAAGTCTTCTTGCCCTCAGCCTCGAGCGGTTTCGTCTCGGCGGACTCAAATACCTCCTGGGAGGTCTCGCCGTACTTGCGGGACTCGTTCATGGCTCGTTGGGCACGGGTCAGCTTGGTGGAGGCGACAATCTTCATCGTGTTGGTGATCTTCTCGATGTTACGGATCGACTTCAGACGGCCTTCGATTTCTCGCAGGGTGGCGTAGGTCGCGGCATTGGGGGCGGTGCTGTGGAAGCATAACAATCAGAACCCGGTGCACTTGATCACGAGCGTGGAGAGCGGGCGTAGCAGAGCTACGTTGGTGGTGGCTCGCGAATTGCCTCATGCTGGGGGGTGTCGCGGCAAAATGCTTCATGGGACCCGAGACGTACCGAGCAGGAATAGCCGCAGCAGCGGCGCCGGCCCTCAGAGCCGGTCGGGCTACTCTCGAAAGCATATTGGAAGGGAATGAAGGGGAATGCGGAAAGAGCCTCAAACACGGCTGGCTCGTCGATTGCGATGCGGCGCAATCAATTGGTTGGTCGTGGATGGGGAGAGGTTTGATACGATTATTCCTCCCTTCTCTCTCTCTCTCATCTTGCAAAGCTAGTTGCTTGCTAGGTGCTTGCGTCTTTCCGGAAGACGGTAAATTGTCGGGCTAAAGTGGAGACAGCCATCTGCTCACCAGGTGTCGCTTGCCAAGCCTTCATCACGCCTTGGCAAAGCTCTGGTCTGTTCATCTCAGGGCTGTATTACCCGCTATACCCAGGTAGGTGCTCTAGGTAGGTCACAGTAGGTATTACTTGCATTCTGCGAAATTGTAACCATACCGGGGTGTTACAATTTATTGCGACGGATCTGAGCCCAGCAGCGCAATAAAGATAATGACCTACTCATTGGAAAGAAAAAAACCCCCCCAAAAAAACCATTACGTTATATAGATAGTAAGCGGCATCAAATAACATTGGTGACCGAGGTATTCAAAAGACAAATGTTAATGGGTTCAAGTTGCTTTAGGTAGAAAACTTGGAAAAGTATTTGTACCTATGTAGGTCTAATGTACCTCCGTAGCTATGAAATGGCTGAAGAAACTGGGCAACTCCAAACTCCAGCCCGTTGCTGCTCAACCAGTCATTCATTCACTCCGCCACATCCCTGTCGAAAATTCCTTTGTCGTAGATTGCTTGCTTTAAACAATAATATGCCCAGGTAGTCATAACAATACCTACCTTAGTAGTCCCCACTGCACAAACGACACCAACACTCAGACTCTACATACACATATACTTGGTATTGCCATTTTACGTTCCTTTAGTTGCCTCTACCTTCATTACATACAATGTGCAGTAGCTAACTAGGTAGGTACATGCCTCTATCCAGACAGGTATGATAAGTTGTGATGCTTGGCATGTCTTCATCTGGTCTTCGAGTCCTTTATTGCCTCCCTTACTAGTAGGTAGGTACCTAAACCACAGCACTCCACTCGCCTTCACCCGAGCAGTGGCTTGCCAGCTGGCGGGATCGAACTTCCGGCGTTGCTACAGCCTACAGACGCGCTAAGCCGGCATGGCTTGGTGGGCCGGGCCAGCGTCCAGACTGACTCTTTCAAGGTTGCGTGAAGCCTTCCTCTCGCCTCCAGATAGATAGTACTGCCTGCCACCTACTGCTGCAAAAGTACTTCCTTCCCACCTAGCTGCTTTTTTTCTCCCCTTCCCAAATCTTACCTAAACCTACCTACTCCTTACTTCCCTTCCCTCACGGCTTCCCTTTGGCTCTTCTCTTTTCTTCTCCCTCCCAACTTCATCTACAAAGTATCCTCACCTTAAGCTCTATAGACCGGGGTGGTGCACTGCGGTGTTAGCCACCCTTCGCATCTCGTGCCGAACCGTGCCTCGATTTATAGTCCGGCTTTTCTCCAGCCGACTAAGACGCTTCTTCGCAACGCGCATTTCACCCGCCTCCTGCCTTACACGTGCGACTGGAATTTGCCATTGCCCTGTCCCAATCCTCCGCCGCACCCTACGGTCTTTTTATCCCTCTCACCAGCTATCACTTCACGCGCCCATCATGTCGTCCGATGATGATATGCCCCTGGCGCGCACCAATGGCCATTGTAAGACTCATGCGCTTAATCTCGCAATCTATCTTCGCACATAGCCACGTCTCTTCTTGTTCTCCGCTACGGAGATTTCTCAAGTCACATCTCTCTTACATTGTCTTTTTCGATGCATTTGTCGTAGTCCTTGCGCTTTGTATGAAAAAACATGACAAGGAACTGTATCCGCTAACCCTTCCTTCCCAAATAGTGTCCGCCGAAAAGATCTCGGAGTCCGAAGACAGAGAGATGGACGTCGATTCTGACACTCCTTTGAAACCCGCCCCGTTGTCGGTTCGAAACGGTCCAATCATCGAAGATGATGACGATGATGCTCCCCTCGTGAACGGAAACGGCAAGCGCAAATCGCGATCTTCCGTTGGAAACGTCAACTACCATGAGTCAGGCAGTGAGGATGAAAGATCAGTATGTTCTTCTCAGGTTCTTCAGGCTGTGGCCTTCTGAGTACTAATCAGGTGCTAGACGAAGCGACAAAGGAAGACCGTCAAAGACGATTCTGATTCGGATGTTCCTATCAAACGTAAAGCCAGGCTTCCCCCCGCTGCCGACGAGACAGCTGTTGCCGAAGATTCGGATGACGATGTGCCTCTGAATAAAAAGCTTGCCGAAAAGCGCAAGTCCATTGAGAAGTCGGCCGAGAAGGAAGCTATAGCGATCCGGTCAAGTGCGTCCAAGGCGAGGAAATCAACTGCAAAGAAGGTGGTAAAGGAGGAGTCCGATGACGACGCACCTTTGTCGGCTGTCAAGGGTCGAAAGCGCCCCGTCAACGGAACGAACGGAAAGGCAAATTCAAGCAAGGTGAAACAAGCAGACTCTGACTCCGATACTCCTATGCGGAAGAAGGCGAAGACCGCTACGCCTAAGGCGAAAGTTAAGACAGAACAGACAGCCTCAGGCAAGAAGGCACCTGCAAAGAGGGCGAAGAAGGACCCGAGCGAGGATCCCGGTGTGGCAGAAGAGGATGAAGAAGAGGAACACCGCTGGTGGGAGATCCAGAACGCAGACCAGAGCATCAAATGGCAGAAGCTTGAACACAACGGCGTCCTCTTTCCCCCCGAGTACGAACCTCTACCGAAAAATGTCAAGCTCGTTTATGATGGAACTCCCGTTACCCTACATATCGAAGCCGAGGAGGTTGCAGGCTTCTTTGGTGCCATGTTGAACTCGACACACAATGTTGAGAATCCCGTTTTTCAGAAGAATTTCTTCAACGACTTCAAAGATGTACTTAAACGTACAGGTGGAGCCAAGGATCCACAGGGTAACAAGGTTGACATCAAGGAGTTTCCGAAACTCGATTTCCAGCAGATTTTCAATTACTACCAGGGTAAGAGCGAAGCTAAAAAGGCTCGTTCTAAAGAAGAAAAGGCTGCCGAGAAAGCTGAGAAGGACAAGGTCGAAGCTCCTTACATGTACTGCAAGTGGGATGGGCGAAAAGAGAAGGTCGGTAATTTCAGAGTGGAACCTCCTGGACTATTCCGCGGCCGTGGTGAACACCCGAAAACTGGTAAAGTCAAGCTTCGAGTGATGCCTGAGCAGGTCACCATCAATATCGGCAAAGAAGCTCAGGTTCCTCGTCCTCCAGAAGGCCATAAATGGAAGGCAGTGCAGCATGACAATAAGGCTACCTGGCTGGCTATGTGGCAGGAGAACATCAATGGCGCTTACAAGTATGTTATGCTTGGCGCTCAAAGCACCATAAAGGGTCAAGCCGATCTGAAAAAGTTCGAGAAAGCCCGAGAGCTTAAAAAATACATCGACAAGATCCGACGGGACTACACCCGGGATCTCAAGGCTGACTCAATGGCTGACCGGCAACGCGCTACAGCCGTCTATCTCATCGACAAGTTCGCGCTAAGAGCAGGAAACGAGAAGGATACTGAGAACGAAGCGGAGACGGTCGGTTGCTGTTCATTGAAATTCGAGCACATCACTTTACGGGAACCCAACACGGTGATCTTCGATTTCTTGGGTAAAGACAGTATTAGATACTACGACGAGGTCAATGTTGATCGCCAAGTATTCAAAAACCTTCGGGTATTCAAGAAGGCGCCCAAAAAGGAAGGCGACGATATCTTCGATCGCCTTACAACTTCACAACTAAACAAGCACTTATCCAACTATATGCCAGGCTTAACTGCCAAGGTCTTCCGTACTTACAACGCTTCGAAGACGATGCAAGATCTGCTAAACCAATTAGACCCGAACGACAAGGATGGATGGGCCAAGACATTACCTGGCAAGATCAAACGGTACAATGACTGCAATCGCGAAGTGGCAATTCTATGTAACCACAAGCGAACGGTTGGGGCTTCTCACGAAGCTCAGATGGAGAAGCTTGCTGATCGGATCAAAGGTCTGAAGTACCAGGTGTGGCGTAACAAACAAATGATGCTGGATCTTGATTCGAAGTTGAAGAAAAAGAAAGGTGCAGCATTTTTCGAATTGGATACTGAGCTTGATGAAGCATGGATCCTTGAGCATCAGAATTTCTTGGTTGAGGAACAACGCACCAAGATTCAGAAGAAGTTCGAAAAGGATAACCAGAAGCTTCAAGAAGCGGGCGAGAAGATTATGCCTGATAAGGAGCTCAAGGAACGGCTCAAGGATGCCGATGAGCTGGCGAAAAAATTCAAGAAAGAAAACAAGTCGAAGAAGGTCGAGGCCGAGGGCAAGGCTCCTACGGTCGAGAAGATTGAGTCCAACATTGAGAAGATTGAAGCTCGCATTCGGACCCTAGAACTTCAAGCTGCCGACAGAGACGGCAATAAGGAGGTAGCTCTTGGAACCTCCAAGATTGTGAGTGTTCCCTTGTTATGAGTTCCCAACGGAGAGATTGCTAACGTGCTCCTGCAGAACTACATCGATCCCCGCCTCACTGTGGTGTTTGCTAACAAGTATGATGTCCCTATTGAGAAGTTCTTCTCGAAGACTCTTCGTGAGAAGTTCAACTGGGCCATCAAGTCAATCGATGACGATGATTCGTGGCAATTTTAGACAACTAGACGAGAGCTCGCTTTCAACTGTGACACGAAGCATTTTCGGCGAAGAAACCGTCGTTTGCTCTCAATGGCTCATTTTACCGGCGCTTCTACCTGCATCACTAGATTCATAGCGGTCATTTCAGCTCAGATTTGATGGGCATATCACGTAAGAGTCAGAACTATTATCTCAATAGACCAGTGCCCGTCACACCCTACCTCATTCATAGGAGATGTCAAGCATCTATGGCTATCACACAGCGATTCCATATGCGTTGCATTAACTGGGTACTCGGTGAACATAGCATTCGGTTGGGCATAGCAGAGGTAGAGTGACCGATCAATTTATACAAAATAAGTAGTAATATGCAAATACATATACTTAGTTAAATCGGTATTTCTGTTGCATCATTCCGTGTCCTTAGTAGATTATCTGATTAAATACGACTGGTAATTCGTTCACTTTTGTCGTCCCAAGCCCTCGGAGGGTACATTTACTTATTTGCAAGTTCAGCTTAATTCCAAGTCAAGGTCGCGACATAAATTCTAGGTCTTGACTCTAACCATTACGTGTTGACATCACCAAAGAGCGTATCTACACAACATCACCACTACTAGAGCCCAGGGGAGCGTACCACTGACGCCGGCTGCGATCAGATTTCCAAGCAACCTCCAACCTGAGCAAACGATCCCACACGATCCAAGGAAGGGGAGACTCTCCTTTGGTGAGGCTCCTGTCTTCGCATTTCGTGTTTGTGCGAAGAGACTCGGCACCCGAGGATCAAGCGGGACACGAGCAGCACACCGTGGCTTATACAGGGAGACAACGAATGAGTAGTCCTGAAGGGAGTGTTAGCTCATATGCGGGTACCACCCGCGACAGGATCGTTTCGACAGGAATAGGTCTCAGTGATCCGTACCGAAACTGGTAGAGATTTGTACATGAGTACGAAGTACTAATTAGAAGAATGTTTATCTTGTCTCAATCAAGTCGGGTGTGGACGCAAGGCAGAATAAGGCGTCTTGCGCCACCGAAAAGGGATGAGTGAGGTTGTACAAAATCGGTCATACTCTCTGCAAATTGTCTGCCTCAAGGCATAACTTCGAGTCTGGGTTCCAGACATTGAAACTGATGACCCGAGATGCTCTCGGCTGTCTAAGCGTTGGGCAGGGCATGTCGCAGGGATCCTCGCCAGATCTGACAATTGGGCATCGGCGAGGCCGCCTACCCAACACTGGCAAATTCCAAAGGCGTTCTCTCGGCCTCCCCTCCAATCACAATGCCAATTCCCAAGGCGAACCACGAGGCTGCTAGATAGGATCGATGAGGCAAGTGAGATCGCCTACCCGGCATGCATGTCAGATTTCCCCGGGTCATGATTGAGCTCATTCCTAGAACGCCTCATCGTAGCGAAGGGTGTTATTGGGCAGCAACGCAGTAACATCGATGCGCACACATTGCGCATGCGACGAGTGGAAGCCCTGCCGGTTGCCTCGCGCTTAACAATATCGTACAAGAACAGGAACAAAAGCCACTCCACCCCGTCTCCGAATAAAGTCTCATATCCCCTCGTCCGCCCTATGAAAACTGAAATTCCAATGCATTGGCCTTTACTCACCTTGACATGCCATTCTTTTTTACATTGAGTTCTGGTCTTGAATAACATATTGATTCCCTACATCATGGAGAGGATTGTCTCGAAAGGCCTTATGCTGGGGGCTGCGATCATGTTCACGGCGATACGTCGTGACCATACACTATACAGCTGTGTGTAAGTCGCCATTTTCATACGGTCCTGCTGAGGGCCAAGCAGCTTACAGTCCTGGGCAGTACTCTCAGTATCTTTGGACTCGGCACGGTGGCACATATCTTGACGAGTCTGAGAGTGACAAAACTGTAGGCAAACCACGAAACAATCTCGCTGTCGATGGAGGAACTAACAGCTGCAGGGCCTTGTACCTATCTATCGCAATACCATTACCGTCCGTCCTTGCTGCTGCTGCAGTATTCCAGCCGCAAATTGTCCCGGCATTAGGGTATGCTCCGGTGATTGTCGCCTTCGTGCTATGGATCATTGAAGATTATTACAACCTAGATCCGGCAGCTTGCTGCCTCGCACCGTGGTGGGCATATGCCATGCATGGTAGTGATGATGAAAGAACCACAGTACGTGATAGCACGATGGGGGTTCATGGCTCAGTAGCCCCAGTCTACAGGGTCGATATTGACGACGCTGCTCGACAAGATAGCCTCTTGTTGAGGCACATGTGGGATCCCAGTACCAGTCAAAGTTGTGCCCTGAGTTCCAGACTCTCGGACATCTCGCTGTCATCTAGTGGACTCGACAGCCTGCCGTCATCCTGGGGAACGTTGACCCGAACCTGGTTTCCAGAGTTTTCAGCCCAAGGAGAAGAATTATGCCGGAGATCACGAACCGTTTAGGATTTTCTTTTCTTCCGTGGAGATGGCAAAGTAATACCGCTTGCCATCATGGACGATGCGATTGATACGAACCAGGAGATATCACAGCCCGGGATGTTGTTTTTCTTTATTTTCTCTTGCCGTGTATAGGTGATACCTGCCAATTGGGATACCGCCATCGGTCTTACCTTTCTTCCGTCGTTGAACAGGCTGCCTCCAGCAATGCCCGGGTACTTCCTTATTTCTTCCTTTTTTTCTCCTCGTTGTACTTTACTATCAAGTCCGTGGTTTCTTTCTAATAAGGAGGTCAACGTTCAAGTTGGACAAGCGATGCACACCTCTGTAAATACCCAGGGAGAAGATGACCAAGGAACCGGCCCCAGTCCAGTTATTCCATCCGTTAGGTACCAGTCAATGAAGATATGGGTTGGAGTATTGAGATATGCAGCGACCGTGGTATTCTCCTTGATTGTGATGCGGACCATCGCGGCCACCCTTATTGGTGTTGGTTCCAGTCCGATGCAACAGGCCGCGCCGGCCCATAGTGAGACTATAGAGAAGGAGGCCAGAAGAAAGAGCAGATCGAGAGAAGATGACAACACTAGGTAAGAACTAGGCACTCTGGAGGCATATCTGCTTTCATGGGTGGAATCTTACTATGCAAAAGTCACAATCATAGCGCTACCCAGTAGACCTAGACACTTACTACCTGCAGGAGGTATTCACTTATAATACCTGTCTGCGTTTAATCACATGTCAAAAAGCTTCCAAGTGTAACATATTTACGCGTAAAGTCGCGACTTGGTAATTTTTTTAATCCCTTTCTTCTCTTCCAGGGCTCTTCAAGGTTTCACTGGCTGGCTCAGAGACTCATTGCAGCCACCAGCCATCTGATTATACCCCTGTGACTTTGTCACACCCAGCCACGCTTCCTGGGGGTGACGCTAAGCCGAAGAGAGTAACAGTGTTTTGCGTTAGACGCGCTACTCTAGCTACCTATAGAGTCACTAGACATCGCACTAAACGTCACCAAGGTCAATCGCAAATGAAAAGAAAAAAAAAACTATTAAAAAAAAAAGTTCTAGTAGTAAGGCAGACGAGGCGATGAAAGAAAAAGATGTTAGACCCAGCAACACCAGCTACATGGGTGGGTATGACATCTTTTTCTTTCACCGCCTCAGCAGATAGAGCTCGATAGGGGAGCTTTCTACAAGCCTTCCACGTCGTTCTCTCACCTTGACAATGTCCGCGAACAAATCAAAAACGGAAATCCGACCTGCCCGCCAGGGAAGATGACGAGGCATCCACCATTACCATGCAATCGCCGTGGATCCGCTTGGCGTGCATTTGTCGTATGCTCATCAGTGCTGGCCAAGGCAGGTAGGCAGGTAAATATTCAGGTGGTTGGAGTTGCTCGTATAATATATCAAGCACCGCACCACCTCGACCGTCTCTTATCACTTTTTCTTAATTGTATTCCAGGTATATCGCAGTCGCTATCTTTGTACATATTTTTAGCCATCGTATTGTTTGCATGATAGCGTACATATGCACATATCACCTCTCCAATAAGCTTCCGAGTTGATTCTTGTGATAAGAAATACTCGCACAGACAATTCTCGACTGTTTTACTCTAAGACAGGTTGCTTCTTTGCGCATGACTTGTGTCTTCTGGTCCGTCATCGACACCGAAGAGCCTCCACACAGCATACACACAAAATGTTGACTCTACGACATTCCTTTGCGACGGCGGCATTGACTGCTGCCCTCGCCGGCTTATTCCCCAACCCCGTCACAGCCCAAACTTACACATCCTGCAACCCTCTCACATCATGTACGTTCCACCTGCATCGTCCCTATGCAAGTGATTCTAACTAGGAGCCCAGCCTGCCCCGCCGATCCCGCCCTCGGCAGCACCATCGATATCGATTTTACTCAGGGCGGCTCGGATCTATTCACATCATCCGGTGGCTCTCCGACGTACGGCTCAGATGGAGTCTCATTTACGGTTGCAAAGAGCGGCGACTCTCCTCAGCTAATTTCCCTCTTTTACATCATGTTCGGCCGTGTCGAAATTACCATGAAGGCTGCACCCGGTGCCGGCATAGTATCGTCGCTAGTGTTCGAATCGGATTGTCTGGACGAGATCGACAACGAGTGGCTCGGCGCTGATGATAGCGAAGTACAAACGAACTACTTCGGGAAGGGCATCACAGGCTCATACAACCGTGGCCAATTCAACCCTGCGGCCAACAACCAGGGCGAGTTTATTACATATACAGTGGATTGGACGAGTGATAGAATCATATGGACCGTGGGCGAAACCGTCGTCCGCACGTTGACCGCTGACGAGGCCGAGTCGGGCCAATATCCTCAGACTCCCATGCAGATCAAATTTGGCTCTTGGTCTGGTGGTGACCCCAGCAACTCCGAGGGTACTGTCGAATGGGCGCGTGGTCCGACCGACTATTCTAAGGGGCCCTTCTCGATGGTAGTACAGCGTGTGAAGATCACGGACTATAGCACAGGCTCGGAGTATAGCTATGGTGATCAATCCGGGACTTGGCAATCGATTCAGTCCAATGGCGGATCTGTGAATGGCAATCTCAACGGCGCTGGTGAGTTGACTACAACTGCCGTTACTACGGCCGCTGCCTCTACTTCGACTGCCAACGTTCCTGTCGGAGGCATCGGCTCAAGCACGTCTGACTCGGGTTCTTCTGATTTACCAGATGGCTGGGTGATGACGTCGGATGGAAAGGTGGTCCCGTCAAGCTCGGCCACAGTACGTATGTTCTCAATTCCCATCCCCTTTGCCAGGCCGGGTTCTGCGCTCCGTACTGGAGATTGTGACGGCTAATGCAAGAACGACATGGCGCTAACAAGATTGACAGGAGTCCCTGTCGTCCTCATTGTCTCCGTCCTCGGCGCAGTCTTCGGCGCAAGCTGGGGCGTCTGGTCTTGAGAGCACATCGATAACGACGTCGGATAACGGTGGAGTTCCAACTACAGTCACCACCGTGTTGAAACCGACATCGGCAGGTGTTGTGACGGCCACCGGTGTACCCGCTGCCACGGCAGCAACCAACAACATGAATGGACCACCCCAAGATGAACCTGAGGCTCCAGACAGTGGAGCCGGGCGACAACTGAGCATTCACCCTTGGCTCAGTGCTATTGCCGCAACGATGACATTAGCACTATGCATCGTGTTGTAATCCAGTGCATTTTGGGTTCAAATCGGGGAACAAATAGCATCAGCATGGGCAAAGGTGTTTATGGCGTATTTTTCGAAGGATTTAAGGGGCATGGTTAGGCGCATCGCGGGCACATGCCCAAGGAGTTTCGGTCAGATTTTCAAAATTTCATGGCGTCAATGAACGTCGTATGCGAATTAGATTGGTGCCACAGGCCATGAGAAACAATCTCGCAACCAGTAAACTCATCCAACTTAATACGATAGAGAGGCAGGAATAACGATAGCATGATAGAAATGAGAATTCGCGAGACGACATGACAAACAATTATAAGATTGTTGCAACAACGCTAGGTAACGCGATAACTATATGGAATTAAGGCGTGATAATACGTATCCCTGCTTCGCTCGTGCCTCAGTCTCAATTGCCTAGGTTATGCAAGCAGCTCGTTTTATGTCATTATGACATTAGATGCTTTTCTCTTACCTAAGATCGTCGACCCCAGTAGCACCGTAGGTACATGACGGGCCATAATCTTATGGTGATAGTTACGAGATGCATTGCGGCCCTCCTCATCCTACCCGCTGGCCAGAGCGGGTCCAAATATTAATTTCATAGATCCTGCCAACCACAAAAGAAAGCCAGCAACTTTAAAAGCAAATATAACTACTAAACAGACTAAGAAAAATTAATAAAATTATTAACATATCTCTCACTTAACCGGATCACTTTCTAATCCCGTATTGTTTTTAAAATCACTATATAAACTATTTAATAACTTTTTAATTAAAAATTCGTAAAAGTAAAAGGTGAATAGGCTATAGCAAGGGTGGTGTAACCACCCGCTGCGTAGCATGGGTCATACCCCGAAGGGGTACATACCTTAGTCATGTGACCTTAAGTCACATA